>JAOTJB010297513.1:0-16643 GCA_027123815.1 Erythroxylum minutifolium | reverse complement strand
CTCCCTTATCTTAGGATATGTATCGGAATGACCTACGGGCGTCCCGGTACGTACCCTAGGGTAATGGGGTGTTACATTTCCTTAGCCCGAAGGTCATAATTGGAGCCATCAAAGGAATGTATTGGGGAAGTTTATAGGCATCCATAGTAAAAGAATGCAATAAGATAGGAGGAAACCTATTTATAGAGATTGAATTTGGCTATTCTAACCTCAAAATTGGATTCAAGGCGTCAAAAAAGCTTAGGAACCAGTCTGTTTTGCGGAGAACCCAAATTAAAATGAACTGAAGCGGACAGTCAAAGTGTCACCTAACCACTTGCCAAATTGAACCAAACTGACAGTTCTGACCCAAACAAGAGACGAAACTGGATGGTTCAAAGGACAACATGTTTGCCAATGGTGTTGGGACACGTGTTGACATGCAATGACACAATGCTGACATGGCAATGAGATGGCACTGACATGTTGATGACGTGGCGATGACCTGTACTCCCTTTTGTAGTGGTAGATCGTCTTCTTCATTTAAGGATTTTGCAACTAGGTTTTCATAGATCAGTGGCTTGTGACGACATGAGTAGGCGCGTGGAAGGCATTCCAGTGACTAAATTTGCACCGATGTGATTTGAAAATGATAAGGAACAATTTAATGTATATAAAATTATTTTAGAGCAAATTTACAAACCCATAATTTAAGAGCATAATACTTGAGAGCAGGAATGAAAAAGCTCTAGAATTTTGACTCCTTTTATTACAAAGGAGGCTCTGATACTATGTAGAAATAGAGAATGATAGAAGGAATTAAAGATGAAGTTTGTATTTCTGTGTGTCTCAAAAGAGACGTATATACTCCTATTTGTACATTGTAGATATCTCTAATTAAAGCAACAAATCAACATAATAAAATACATCCTTAATGTACAAGATCTTAGGCACAAATAAAGGCTAACTACAGGGGATTAGTTAACTAAGAGAGATTTTGTGATAATATACATTAACATAGTTATTTTAGGAATTTCCCATTCACGGAAAATTTATGATACAAGTAGCTAGTGCATGATTTAGAATCAATGGAAAACCAATCCATTACAAAAGAACTGGTTGTTCTTTACTCCAAACCACGGTACCGAACCTCATTCCCTGGATAACCGGACAAGCCCACCATCCTAAATTTAGAGCCATTTATAAGGAGTAATGGTGGCACTCATCTATCACCTGGACATGGCTATGAGAGTGAGCATATGATGTGATTAACCCATAAAATATAATACTTAATATTACGAATTCAAAAAAAAAGTCATTAAGATACATGTAGAGAAGTTAGAGTGAAGTTGGATACAAACAGTGATGACTATAAATGTAAGTTTATTGAGAACAAATCTTCAAAATTCCAAAATGACTTCAATGCAACATCATTTAACCTAATATTTCCTATAAGCTAGAGCATAGAACTTGTTAATACTAATATTAATACTGGAGAAACTAACGATGACAACAAATTGAATGAGGAAGAGAAGGCTGTTTGTGATGAAAATCACCTAACGCCCATTAAGAAATGATCCTAAAGTAAAGGGAGAGACCCGAAGTACGTTGAATGGCCAAGGAAGTAAAAAAATCTCATTCCTAAAGTTGCTCTTGAGTAAGAAACCCTCACCTCCTTTTCAATTATGATCATTTGGCTTTGCTAGTAATTCAAAAATTATCTAATGGTAATTTTTAACAGAGATTGGATTTTTAGGAATTTTGAGGAAGTTGAAGACCACGAAAAATTAGACAAAAGTCTAAGATTATGACTTATTTTAGAAGTCACTAGTGTCATATGTGTTATTTATGATAATTGATAGATCCCCTACCAATGGAAAAATATACAAAGAGCTATATCAACATTGACATTTAATTTGCAAAATTCTAACAAGTACAAAAGCATTTGCGACGAATAGGAATATTTTCACATAAAGTTAATGTTAAATATTTTTCATAATTTTTAGGGTAATTTTGATGAATTTTTGTATGTGATAGTATTGTTAAAATTAATAATATTTAGAAAATAGTTTTTTAATTATAATTGTACTTAATAACTGTAGTTAAGTTAATTATAATTGACATTTATATAATCCTAGTAGTATAAGATTTTAATTAGAAGTTTAACAATTCTTACAGACATACAACAACAACAACAATAACAACAATAACAACAATACCAAGTATGAATCCCGCTGATATGTGGGGTTTAGGGAAGTCCAATAGTATGCAACCTTACCTCTAACTAGTAGATAGGTTGTTTTAAAAATTCTTACAGACAGAATAATAAATAAACTTTCAAGCTGATTCCATCGATAAAGACATGAAATAATTACTTTTTTGGATTCCAAACGACATGAGAGTCGGTAAAGGCAAATAAGTTCCCTATTTTTGGATTCCCAAGAACGGTCCTTACACATTCGAAGGCACTAATTAAAATAGTGAAAGAACTTCCCTTAAGTATATGGTTATTAACACCCTCTTCTAACAGCTTCTTCCTTATAGCTAAATTTCTAGAGGATACAGTGAATGAATCCTTAGATGTAGTATGAAAGACAACTTGATCAGATGAACTGCCAGTACGATGCGTTTCACTTAAGACACAATCAGTGTAGAAATTAGATTGCTAGTTTAGTGAAATAGTATAACGAAACCAAATTGAAACACATGTATGCCTGATTGACTACGGATAGTCATTGGAATCGACAAATTTTCCAAAACGATCGATTTCTCTAATCCTTTACGGGCCATTGTGACATCATCCTTGCCTCCATTTCCATCTATGTTCTCTTGAAGATTCAAGGAAGCTTAACACAACATATAGTACCTACAATCAAATGTTCATATATATAATAACTTCATAATAGGAAATGAGATCTAGATAATAAGGAAAGTGAGGCAATTCAGATGATACTAAAAACCTTAAAGAAGAAGATCGGCCATATGAGCCAAACTGTTATTAGTGTACGAAGGGCGATTTGTTCTGCATTGATTTTTTCTTAATTAAGGAAAGTTTTGCCACATTCCTCCCAACAGAATGAATTTCCACCATCGGAAACTAGTC
Source organism: Erythroxylum minutifolium (assembly GCA_027123815.1). NCBI lineage: Eukaryota > Viridiplantae > Streptophyta > Magnoliopsida > Malpighiales > Erythroxylaceae > Erythroxylum > Erythroxylum minutifolium. Next base: position 13,561 of record JAOTJB010297513.1, on the reverse strand, counting down.
GTCATGTCAGCATTCCTCGATGAATTATGTTAAGAGTTATATTTTGAAAAGTGAATATCGAATAAAATTCATTATGTTTAATTTAATTTTTGATGATAAGTGAAAGTACTATAGTTTAGTACTTATACATCTTCAATTTGCCTAATGAGATGAAAGTTACACTTATTAAAATAAAAGCAATCCATTTACCCTTTATATCATATCTAAATTTTAAAATTTAAACTAGAGTACACATGACCATGTTCTTTATGTACATAAATATAGTATTATCTATATAGGGTTATATTACTATTATTACAAAACTGTGAAATTTTCAGTATGAACAAATGGTGTATACTAAAAGACTAATTTTCCCTAACAGTAAAAAGAGTTAAATATTCTTTTAGACCTTTCATCAAATAGTTAGCAGGCTTTCTTGAAAGAAGCATTAAAGGAGGTAACAAAAAGTCAACCCATATACAACCAACAAAGGAAGATAATAAATCATCTTCGAAACACAAACATAAACATAAGCCATACCATATGCAGTAAAAAGAACTCACAATAAACACCTAAACATATAAGTAAAATAGAGCACAAAAACGATAGTTTGAAAATAAAAAAGAAGAACAATACCAACACAGTTAAGGATGCTTCTTCGATGGTGACAACCACAAAACACGAGATGAGCACAAGAGAGGGGACAATGGTTATTGGACCATGAACATAGAGGAATGTTAACGGCTAACACAAAAATGAAGAGAGCACTACAACAAAATATGGAGTTTAATGACACAAAAGGTAGAGTTTTTAGACACTTTTTTGCGTCTTAAAAATAATTTTAGACGCTTTATAAAGCGTAAAAAAAATAAGTGTCACAAAACTATTTTCGATGGTTTTCTTAGGCATATAGATGTGTCGAAAAAACATAGATTTTTATGCATATAACCTTCGAAAAAACATAGATTTTTTACACATCTAAGCGTTAAAAATCTAAATGTCGAAAATCTATTTACACATAAATGCGTCGAAAATATACATTTTTGACAATTTTTTAGACACATAAATGCTATTTTAGACGCTTTGTGTGAACTTTTAGATGCTTTTTTTTGTCGATATTTTTCATTTTTAGACAGTTTTTTACGTCAAAAATTTTCACCTCTTTTAGTAAAATAATAAGCTTACAATTTGCTTTTTGCATCTTTTTTAAGATCACACATTATTATAATAAATTTATTATATTATAATAACAAATTGTAATAAATTATAATAAATTAATCATATAAAAACTTAATTCAAATCAAAATCAGAGAAAGAGAGAGAAGATAGAAACAAAACTCTGTTATTACTTGGCTGTTAGAACGACTAATATACCAATTGGTGGTAACCAATCAATACAAGTCACGTAGATCATTGCTAAAGAAAATCAATAAAACAAACAAATTGCATCAATCCCCTACTTTGTATTTTGTATACATAAGAAGTACAACCCAATGCATATTAGACATCTTATAGTATTCACGACTAAGTCAAACAAAAAGAATATGAACTTTGCAGCTGCAAATCTCAACTTCAAAAGAACATCTCTAGTCTATGTCCTTACAAGTCAAACCTCAAATTCCATCGATCGTTCATGTCTGCATATAGAGTCCAATTATTTTCCTTAATTTGAAAATAAGGCACCTGAAAGATAGAGAGAAGAAAAATAACTTATAACACTGCAAATGCAAGTTAATTATATGATTTGATGGAAAATTACAATGTCAAAGTTCTGGATTAGCTAAGAAAGTAAAATGCAGCGAAGCATATTTGACAAAGTAGTGCTATGTAACTTACCCAGAACATCACGACTACGCATAAGCGTATCAAGAAACAACAATTACTTTCAAGAAGAGAATATCAGTTGATAAGCTAGAGGAACCAACGATGGAAAATTGTAAATTTGGAAAATACTATTTCTGATTGTTGTTGAATAGTTATCATAGATCATATTTCACTGCACAATAACTTCTAGCCATGAAAACATATGAATAAAAAAGAATATTAATACTAAACAGCAAGGAATACATGTTCAACAAGCTACCTCTTATAAACTCAATATCCCTGAAAACTAGCTTTGTCAATGGATATCAACATTGAATGTATACAAAACACGTAATGGTGACAAAATGACAATACTTGTAATTTAACTAGATTTGAATTTATGACTAACAGCAATCTTAGAGAATTTTAAAACTAACCAAGTTCAAACTATCTCATTAATGGAAGAGAAAGTTCTTCAAAAACTTTACGAAAAAGAAGCAAAGATGGACAATATTAATAAGAAGAATGCAGAATTTCGATCCTCCATTTGCCGACCTAAGACCTCTTTTTTAATAGTTTAAGACTTAAAAGCTTAACAGCCTAAAATTTATAGACAGGGACAGAACAACTTATCTGAAATTCCGAGTCCTAAAAGTACCATGTCTTGTCTCTACCTCAACTAATTGCAGAGACTACACATCGACAAGCTCACAGCATAAAAGTATAAACTGAATTCCTCAAAAGAAAGAACAAAATATAAAAATCCATCCAACAAGCCATTGACTAAATGTTTATCTGAGTAATAGTGTAGTAAAATCCAACAAGAAAAAGTTAACAGTTATATATTTACCCTTCACTGATTAGGTTTAATGCCAGATTCACCAAAAGACTTTGTGAAAGTCCTAATTTATTAAGGATCGAAGTAAGAGATGCATGTGGATGCTACACATTAAGTTCAAAATTTAGAGTAGTCAATATCAAATGCTCAGCATCAATGACACTCATAAAAGGGAGTAAAAGAAGTCAATCTACGTGACACTCACAAAAGGGAGCAAGTATGTCAAGAAAGCAATATCCTGCTTATGAAAAATTTCACAAGAAGCTTTCAACACATTATTTAAAGGACATGGTGTCTCCTCAGACTTCACAGCAAGAAATAAAGCAGCAGTGGCAATTAACTGCTAGAGAGAGTAATTTAAAACCATTACTATCATCATTTGGATTTCACAGCAAAACAACAATTATGCAGAGCAACATTGGATTTCAGAGCATAATAACAACAGAGTAAAAAGAATGTAATGTAGAAAATACAGGACAAAAAGAAAGAAATAGCAAGATCTGCTTCTGAATTTTTGAACAAAAAAATCGTGACTCAACATGCAACAGTGACAAAGAAAGAGAAAAAAACATCACAACAACACCGATCAATAAATTAAATTATGAAAATAAGAAAAGCAGCTTCATAGCTTTCTAAATATATGTACAAACATGGCAAAAATACAAAGCATAAAGTCGATAATTAAAAAAAAAACTTACAGTTGGTGGAGCCAAACATGGTAAGCTACAATCACAAAGGCCCAAAAGCTGTTAATCCTAAAACCAAAATGTAGAGAAGATAAAAATTTATTAGATACGAAAAATAGAAATGAAAAGGAAATTAACTCTATGATAATGTAGATTCTATACAAATTTGTCCATCTACTATACAAATGACTTCGAAAACTATGAAATTTGCAAACCATTAACTACGACATAATGCTTTTAGTAAAACCTAGGAATTAGAAGTTCTCTTTTACAAACACAAAGAACTGCCTTTTAGCATCACACCCAAAAAATTGCAAACAAAGAGCAAATAGTTCTTGAAAAGGTTTGCCTGTATAAACCACCTTTTGCTAAAACCAAAGGAATAAATCATATAATTATAAAAAGTTCATATACATATATATATATAGCAGATTGACATCAGAGCACAAATTATTTGGTAGTAGTATCAAAATTATAGCACTTCGAACTAACAAAGATCTTTATGAATGACATAGAAAATGCATGAGACCAATTTTTCTAAAGATAAAGCACAAAGATAAGCATAGCATCAATCTTTTGTAAGCAATACTACTTCTTGAGCTCTTAAACACAAGAGATGTTTGAAATAAAAAACATGCGTTATCATACAACAGATGAGTCATCAAAGAGATGTCTAAGTTTTCCCAACTTCAAATAAATTTTAGTGGTAAGGAGAACCACGCAGATGCAGACAGACATTAAGGAAGAAAAGCAAAAATAGAGGACGAAAGTTTATTACACAAGCTAGAGTAACCATGAGTGGAGTACCAACAACCTAGAAATTAAAATATATAAAGATGAGAAAAACACTAAAATGACAGACCTTAAAGTCCAGTAATAGTTTGTTGAATGAAGGAAATTAAAAACACATGTCCAAGCATTGAGTTGCCACCAAATTTCAACCTACAAGCAACGAATCCATAAAGAGGTGAATTGTAATTCATTCAACTGATGGACAAAAGGTGAACACTAATTTCCCTATCATCCAAAGCTAAAATGTCAAGGCACTTGAATTGTTTCAAAACCCTAAGATGCTTCAGACCGTAAATTCAAATTCAAAGCAATCTAAAGAAAGCTTTATTGTAACCGTTTTACATGAACGCAAACTAGAAAAGCACAAAGCAATAATTGACCTTTGATCAAACAGATAGATAGGCAATGGAATCAATGAGAATCGGAGTGGTAGTGGTGAGAAGAAGAGGAAGGAGCGTAGAACTTGTTATATACTTGTTTGCTGACGAGAGCGATGCCGAGACCTAGAGTGGCGTCGCGGAACTGATTCGTCAGCATCGGATGCTTCCTCCACTTGCCCCTCCTCTTGAAGAACTCTTCGGTGGTCCCAATGACTTCCCCATTTCTTGTCTTTCTCGCTCTCTCTCTCTCTCTCTCTCGCTTGCCTCACTCGGAAATTCAGAAAATGTCAATTAGGGATTGGGATTTGGGACTGCCCTCTGTTTGTGTAAATGTGTGTGTTTTGGCTTCTTCAATGACCATGGATTGGGCTATACAGATACGTACGTACTCTCTGGGATTGAGTATTAATCATTTAGCTACTGTACATACATTAGAGCACAAATCAAAGACTTAACTGTCTGTTGGTGAAAATGAAAAGCAAATTGTTTTCTTTCTCGAAAATCATTATATGCTTGCCTTGAGTTTATCCTGAGTTTACATTTCTCAAAGCACTTGAATTATGATACATTTATAGAGTCTTTTTCACAAGCTTTTAAGTAAAGAAGATAGTTTTTAGAAGTTTTAGACTCTTTTTAAGTATATTTTAAACAAATTTTGCTGTCTTAAATAAATGTCTAAAAACTCTACCAATTTTTAGATTATTTAAGACACTTATTAGATATGTCTAGGCATAATCGTCTAAAACCTCCTTATTTTGGTGTAGTGAGAGAATGTAATAAGAATTGTAGAGGAAATTAGAAGTGTTTGACCATTACCGATATTTACTATGTTCGAACCATTATACAGACCTATAAAGTCCATAAGATGAGGATCAAGTATCATGTGGGCAGTGACACTAGTATTGATTAAACATTCAATGATATTATTGGAGTTAAATGGTTGAGTATCCCTAGTGTCATAGATGTCCATGGTAAAAAAGGTTGTGTTGAGGGAAGTGAAATAAAAAGGAGGTCTAGTTGGCTGATTCTTGGACTTGAAATACCTAAAACGATAATGAGTTGCAATAAGGTCCAACTTATAACATATTTCACATTAAGAAATGGTTTAGAAAATTAGACGGGCTAGGTGTGCTAGTGTAAAGCCGACAAAAGAAAACGAAAGCAACCTAGCCTTAACTAATTGGCCTAACTTTAATTAACTAACCTAGCCTATAAAACCATTAAATAAAAGAAGCCATCAGCTGGAAATATCAAACACACCAACAAAAATCAGCTTCCCTCTTCATTTTTCTCTCCTTTTTCCAACTGGTAAGTGTGTTAATGCACCATCTTTCTCTTTCATGTGGCACTTCTCTCATGTGTTCTCTCATTTTGGTTGTTTTGTAGCAAATTGTGAGAAATTGTAGAGGTTAACAACCCCCAAATCCCTTAGCTAGCAGATATTGTATGTACTTTTGTGGTTTCTAGTCATCCTACACTATTTTATAGTTGGATTGCATATTGTGATTGTTTGGGACAATAATTGAAATCATGGAAAGAGATAAAAATGAAGAAAAGGTGACTGAAAAATGAAAAAAGAAGAGGAGGTAGGAGAAGAGAAAAGGGCGAAGAAGATGATAATTTTTGAAAAATTTAAATTGTATTAAGGGGCAAGATGGGAAACGCAAAAAGTTAAAGGTAAAACTGAAATTTACTTCCAAAAAGGGTATTTTTGGTGTTAATAGAAATAAATTAGGGTAAAATAGGATTTGTAATAGTTAAGGGTGTTTCAGGAATTATGATGGTTAGGTTAGTAAGGATATTTTCTGTTATAATTAATAATAAAGTGGAAAAGGGAATAATGTTGAATTATTAAATGAAATTGAATTGAACAATTTTATAAATCAGTCTAATAAGATTTTGTAATGTTTAGGTCTGAAGGTCCAATTAAGGGGTTAATTCGGCTATCAAATAATTAAGTCTGAAATTAAGATACGGATAACCTTAGACTATACTCTTATAATAGTGTATTGTTTTGTTGTTAATAAATTATTTTATAGTGAATCATATTTTGAATTAGTCATTAATTAAATTAATGATTAATAGTTAAATATATGAATTATGTTTATTTTATTTCACAAATAATTACCATAGTACAAGATTTTTCACTTTTATATTTTATTACATTTTATGACATGTATCCCTTGTTAATTAGATGAAAAGTGTGCTAATTAAATAGAAACTGACTAATAATAAGTTGTGAATAAATGATGTAAATCGAGAATTTGTGGTTTGCCTAGGATAAGTTACATTCGATAGTCATAGATTGATGACTTGTTTAGATATGAGAGAGAAATAGGTATCTGTCCATGGAGTAGGTATGAGAGCATCCTGAGTCTCGAGGATGTCTTGTATCGATGGATAGGTACCAGAATGGTACCGAGATATCTTGAGTCTTGGGAATATTCTGTGTCAGTGGCTAGACACTGGAGTAATATTAGGGTACCAAGTCAGGATGAGAAATTGAGGTACCCTGTACCGATATTTATACATTTAATTACGGTTCCACTTGCTGAGAAATTATGATGAATGGAGATGAGCTGGTAAACTATTGAATGTAAGTTTATTGTGTTAAGCATGGCTAGACAATTCAGTTACTTATGGCATAAAACATAAATGACAGTAATAAAATAATAATCATTGCTTTGATAAAATTTTAGATGTTTGTTAGATGTTTAGATATGTTGAGCAAGGTTATGTATCTTAGTATTATATGTATGTTTCAAATCACTTTAACTAATTTTTTTATTTTGAGTTATTTGATTTTAAGGGAATAGTCAATTACTTTTATTAAGTAGGCAACTCACTCCTTACCACTATTTTTTAGATTTATGATAATCCCAGTGTACGACATTGACAGAGTGGAGTTTATGTTGGGCTGACAAATTGATTGAGTAAAGTTGTTTGATTATATATTTTTTAATATGACAGTTTAGGTAGATGTGTATGTATAGAATGCTTTTGTGATAGACGAATATCCTTTTTTGGAACTAACGGGGATTTTGGTAATTAAAGTTATGTTTTGGGAATAATTTGGATAACTGTTGTTTAAAAATTTTGGGAGTATTACAGCTGCTGGGGTACGAGTATTTAGCCAATATGGGTTGGAAGAGGTTAGGCTGGATGAGCTAGACGACAACCCAGTCTACTGGGGGTCATTAGAAACCCTATTAAGGTTTCTGCCCTAGTTATTTTGTTACCTGCCAACAGAGCAAGTATTTATGCCAGATTGAGAGCTTCTACTCCGAACTTTTGCCAGAGTGAGATGCCAAAGGTGCAACTTCAGTTAAGTGTGAGGAATGATATGACAGGAGTCGCTGTTTGTGGATGAGTAGTTGAGCACGAAGGTTCAAGAAATTGATGAGAGACTCGCAATGTTTGATTGCAGTGACGAACGATTCATATTTAGTATGGAGACCATGCAAGGTGAACAAGACCAGGTTATTGTCCGAGATGTGATCTCGGATGGCGACGAGTTCTTCTGTTATGGTAGAGATGGTGTTCAGGAAATTAGAAACAAAGGGGGCTCCTCTCTTAAGCGTGTGGAGTTTGTGAAAAAGTAGCGACTATTGGGATGATGATTGCCAGAGTAAATGGCGTCCAAGCATGATTCAAAGGTCACCTGAGGGTAAGACGATCAATGGAGTTTGAGAGCAACGCTGTGAAGAAATAATAGACAAGGTGGTCAAAATTTTGCCACTTAATTATTATATATTAATTGAATTTCATTTTTTTCACGAAGAGATTATTATATTTCAAATTATCTCATTATATCTATTTTAATAGGTGTAATGTTTATTTGCATGACGTAGAAATAAAAATATTAATTTTTGTACCATAAAACTTAGTTAGACATTATAGTATAATTGATTTTAAAAATTAAAAATAATTTTAATGAAAGCCAAAAAAGATAAAAGGACTTAATGATTCATAATATTATATTATAGTGAAACGTTATTTGGATGAAGAGTTTATAATATAATATAGTGTAAAGTTATTTATTATTTTACAATTTATCCTAAACTCTTAAATTAGAGGTTTTTAATTTTTACTAGAATGAGATGTAATATAAAACATCCTCTTCTATCCTATTCTATTACCTCTTTTCAAAGGAAAAAATGATATTGCATTCTATTATATTATATTATTAAACCTTCAACTAAAGGTACTCTTAAGAGAGCCTCCGAAACCAAATTAGTGGCCGAATCTCTTTCAGTCCTTCAACCCTCAAATTATAAATTCTCAAGCCCAAGTGTCACGTTAGCCTTTTTCTTTAGTCAAAATCGCAAACAAATCTTTCTTACACCTATGCATCTAAACTAATGGTGGCATTTGAGCTACGTCTGATCATACATTGGGCATACATCATACTTTAACTTTTCCTTAGATTTACCAAACAAAATGTCATAACCGGTATAAGAGATCTGACTCTCATACGATGCTTTGCTTCATACGACATCTTTCTACAACTCACGTGACAATGCATGAAGCTTCAAAAATGTATGATTCTATCATCCCCTAAAATAGAACCTGAATTTTCTGGAAGGGAAGTGGGGTTATCTCATTACGTGGAAAGTTTTTAAAGTAGTTCATATCGACTTCTAAGTGATCTTGACTTTGATTTTTCTAATGAGTTAAATTATATCAACTTCTATGATCAGTTATTGGCGATGTCATAGTATTGTTTTGCCTATATTTTCTTTTTCTTAATTATTTCGTACAATATTATTGGCATCGTCATCATTGTTGGGTATTCACGAAATGCTTGTAATCGTCAACCTAGTGGCTGTAGATTATTGACGCAAACCATAAATAGTAACACATTCTACAATTCATTGCTAAGCATTCAAATATAATTCATAAAAGTTCCCTATTCTGTATTCTTGAACATAATAGTAACATATTCAAAGGTTCTCGAGTATATGTTGTATTGTAATCTTGAACATTGTCTACAGCATAATCCCCATAGGCAAAGGCATAAGCATACTTATAAACCGGGCAACCATAATCTCTACGAATAATAATTTTTTTAAAAAACAAATGCAACTTTTCTTAATAAAACACCTAATTCAACAAGTCCTATGCTTCAATATAAGTTCATTGAAATGTTCCCTTCTATATAAGATGTAACATGAAAATTTTCATTTTCTCATAACTTCTGTCAAACATCTATATTGTTCATTTATTATTAGTTTCTTTCCATTTTGTGAGGCCGCTAGAGTTACTCAAATAGTAAAAAATTAGTATGTTTCTAGTTGAAATCACCAAGACAATATAGGTTTAGTAAATGAAGATATATGTATTTACTTGGAAAATGGTCCACATAATGAACAAAATCACTTACCTGCTATGTATACTTATTTTTGGGTTTTAAAAAAGGAATATGGCCACAGCTACCTATAATCCTTGGCTATGTATTATCTTGAAACTAATCCCGCTTATTTAATTTTATGGTTGTTTACTTTTAGCTGTCACTTCCCTGTCAATTATATGTTGTTACAAGAAACCAAAGTCGTACCAGAATTGATTAAAATTGTTGGCTCTTATATTTTTCCTAATAGGTAGTGATTAAAGAAAAACATAGCTTGAACTTGAATAAGTAGAATTAGGCTTCTTTTATTTTAGGATACAGTTCCAAAAAATAGTAGAGCTTATAAGGTTAGTCCTTGTCACTCCCAACATTTTTTCTATATGTAAAGATGGGGCTAATATAAAGGAGAACCAAGTATAAGAAAGAATGTTGATGTTAGTTGCTACAGTTTACTAGAAATTAGCATATATTGACAAAGGAATTACATATAAGAGGTCAAATGTCAAGGTTTTAGGAAGAGTAAAAATATGTAAATAATTAATTAGTTTAATATATTGAGAGTGCCTAATATGATTCTATACAATCAAAGTGAACTATTCAATAATATATTGAATTTGCATATATTTGATACTACAATTGCACAATATGATATTTGTTATTGTTGTATATTTTTTTTAGGAATGGTAAGTAGTTTAGATCCCAAAATTAGGTTTGAGTGCTTCTATAGAGGATGTTTTAAATTTAAACCAGAAATGATATATAAAGGTGGAGATAAAGATTGCTTTGGTTGTGAGGTAGATAGGATTACATTGATTGATTTTGTGCTTGTTAGGGAATGAAAAGGTGTGGGATTTTACCCATAAATTCCCATTTGAGTTCTTTGAAGATGGTTTGAGGCCATTGCAGAATGAAAATGATGTAAGGAGCTTTATTGGTATAGCTGTGGTGAGAAAAATGAAGATAGTAAAGGTACTTATAAATAGGGAGAAGTACCCTAAGTTAACCTAAGTTACTAACCCTATGTTTGATGTTTCAATTGAGGTAATTGGGGATGATGATGAGGAGGAAGGTTTGCCAACACCCATAGATGCACCCTCTTTTCCACCTATTCCAGTAGCATCTAAAGTTGCACATAAACATAAAACGTTAAATGATTCAAATGACCTAGCACACCATGAAAGCCGATCAATAGATGTTAGTGACTTAAGATATTCAAGTGAAGATATTCCTAATAATATCTATGGATGTGGTATAGTAGAAGAGTTAGCTGTCATGAGTGAGTGGTGTATCAGTGTTAAGTATATTGACCTAGGTGATGATGAGGTTCATGTTGATGATGAGGTTCATGTTGATGATGACGATATTAGAAACCTAAAAGGAATTTTTAACAATAAAAGGAAGAAGAAGCCTAAATATTCACACTTTTTCTCTTCTAGATGAGATGATGAGAGACTTGCTTTAAAGTAAGGAATGATATTTGATTCTGTTGACACAATTAGGAAGGTTTTGAAGAACATGGGTATTTAGATGGATTTGACTATGATTTTACAAAGAATGAAAGGCCAAGAGTTGGTATAGTATGCAACAAGCAATGTGGACAAAGAATATATGGAAGCCTTACACAAGATAAAATTGTATTTTAGATTAAGACATTTTATGATTCCCATTCTTGGGAAGATCATTTGATAGAAAAAAGTTGATTGCAAGTGGATTGTTTGTAGGTATTTAACACCCTTGAAAGACTGTCCTAGTTGGCATATAAATGGGTTAAAGGAGGTTATTTTAAGATATTACCTACAAGAGATTACAAATATCAAAACATATAGAGCTAAGAGTTATGCTTTGTATTTTTTAGTTGGAGACAAAGGGAAACAATATGAAAATTTGAGAGGATACTTCTTGGTGATGATGGAAAGCAATAGGAGCAGTTTGCTATACATCATATCTTTTAAAGTTTTGCTTGAATCATCCTATATATTCTTTGAACAAGTAAAATATGGGTTTTTTTAATGCTTGTAGACTAATAATATACATTAATGGATATCATTTGAAGATAAGCTATGGTAGGTAACTATTGATAGCCATTGGAAGGGACCCTAATGATAGTACATTTCTATTGGCTTGGGTTGTTGTATGAGTTGATAATAAAAAGAGTTAAAAATGGTTTTTGGGGTGTTTACTTGATGATATTAGCAATGATCGATTATGCGTGTTCATGAGTGATAAATAAAAGGTAACACAATTAAATATTCTTGATGTAAATTTCATATTTCCCTTTTTTCTTACTGATAATATCCTTGTTAAGTGATGTAGGGTTTATAAGAACTGTTTGAATATAAATACACATATTTTGACCATTGTTATTGCTTTTGGGCATTGTGGGCCAACATACAAAGCAAGTATAAACTACTAACCGTCTATAAGGAGCAGATGTGGACTATTGCTTCGTATTGTAAGTAATAAGGCTATAAGCAATAAATGAGCAAGATGGAGACATTGATAAACATGCTCATAATTGGTTAACAAATATTCCTGAGAGGAGATGGTGTAGACTTGCATTTGAAAAATAATATAAGACTGATTTATTATCAAATAATACAATAGATTGTTTTAATGCATATTTGAGGAATGCGTGAGACAAACCAATCTTAACTTACTTGGAGGTGATGAGAGGAGCTACCATGAAGAGATTTCATTAGAAGAAGTAAGGAATGACTGCTTATAAGAGGAAGATATGTCCTAACAATGTGTCAAAGCTAGGAAAAAAAAGAAGGCTACAAATTATTTGGCTTCTTTTGCAAGTAATAACATCATTTACATTTAATACCTATTTAAAGAAATGTTACTAATAGCTTAACACATTTATGGAAGCTGATGGAAAGTTGGAAATTGAGCACTATATACATGACTATAATGTTGTGAAACTTCGAACAAATGAATGCATGTGTGGGAGATGGGAGTTAACTAGAATCCTTTATAACATACTATTTTCACAATTTTTTTTAGAGAGAGGAGATCCTGAGGATTATATGCACTAGTATTATAACAAAGAGGCATATATAAGGTGTTACTGGAAGAGAATTAATCCAGTACTAGGTGAAAAGTTTTGGCTTATACCCAGAGAAAAACATGGAAAGAAGATCAATCCTCCTCTGCATAAGAAAAGTGCTAGAAGGCTAAAGAAGAAGAGAACAAGGGAAGTTGGTGAAGGCAACAAGGTGAGATTATTTTAACAAGGACAAGAGGCTATGTAACTTGAAGGAATTGTAAACAAGTTAGACATAATTAAAAAACTTGTAAGATGCCAAGACTAGGTCAGTTGTTATAAAGGAAATGATAATAAGCTAATTTTTCTAATATTGAAGTAAGAATGTAAGTGATAATAACAAATGATATTATTTGTTAAACATAGGGTCAAGTGTAAATGTCTTATCAAGAAAGTATTGTAGTAGATGGATCATAAAGAAAGGAAAAGGAACCTATTAAAGATCCTAGATCAAAGAGGAAGACAACAAAATTTTGAAGGTCTGACATTTCCATAAGGATAAAGGAAAGAGAAAAGGCTAGACTAAGAAAAAGAACTAGGAGTAAAGGATATGTATAGTTAGCATATTTTTCTTTATTTTTCTAGAACTTATGAACTGTAACATCCCGTTTCCAGAGAACGGGTCGGACCAGAGAAACGGGTCCGAGTGTGGTAAATTGAGGCATCTCATGCTCATGCAAGTGTGAA
>JAOTJB010297307.1:0-16644 GCA_027123815.1 Erythroxylum minutifolium | reverse complement strand
TCCTTTAAAGCTTAAAGGCAAATTCTACAGAATGGTAATTAGGCCTACCATGTTATATGGGGCAGAATGTTGGCCTGTCAAATGTCGACATACAAGACAACTATTGGTAGCAGAGATGCGTATGCTTCGTTGGATATGTGACCTTACTAGACGAGATAAGGTACGTAATTGGGTTGTTAGGGCGAAACTTCACGTGGCCAGTATCGCCGACAAGTTGTGTGAGACCAGGGTTAGGTGGTTTGGGCATGTGACCCAAAAACCCCCTGATGCATCGGTCAGAAGATGCGAACAACTTCTCTTTAGTGGATACAGGAGGAGACGAGGCAGACCATACAAGAACTGGAGGGAAGTGATCAAGAAAAATATGACTGAATTAGCCCTCACTAAGGAAGCGGCCAGAAGTAGACAATTCTGGCGGACTAGGATTAAAGTGCGAGAATCCCTTTGAAGTTACCCAATGACAGGTTGAAAGTCTTCAGGATTTGTTACCGGTACCACGTAAACAGTGTTTAACAGCCCAAATAGCCTTAAGTCTTGTCTGGTGGCGTGTGGTAGTCCAGTCTTTTTGTTCTACTTCTAGTCTTTTACACTCAGGAGTAGGGGCAAGGCCTAGAACGGATGTCGATAACCATAACTTTACCATTCTCTCAGGGGTGCAGCACCCGTAAGTCTAGTCTGACGGGAGTAAAGTAGCGACGTGTCCATTCCTGCCGATCAAGAAGTGCAAAGTGACTTTTGCTCCAAAAATGCAACTAAAACTTTGTTACACAAATATAACTTCAAAAACAAAAGTAATTAGGAGTGATGCATTGTCCCCGGTGCGGTCACTCATTTTCTTGCTCATCGCCTGTGGACGGGAAAGGAAGAGGGGGTGTAAGCTTGACAGCTCATGGGTAACACATTAATAACCAAGAACAAGCAAAAATTCTTTAATTATTTTTCTCAATACATTTATCAATTATGCCACATATCGTTTCCAAAAGGTTCAACTCATCAAGCCATGCACAAAATTAACATAACGAACACATCAAAATAATCACAATTCATAATCACATAAGCACATCAAAATTGGTTCGGGTGGATCCAAAACAGAACGTACTACACATTCCCACGATGCGGTCATGTCTAGCCGTGAACTTATGGGAGTCCATAAAGGAGCTCCATGTCACTAGCGGGCAGGCGGGAGAAGCCTATAGATAGACAAGTGCACTTGACTCTTAAGGGACCACCACAAAACCCATATAAGCATGCATTTCACAATTTTTACATATATCGGCCAAAATGACACTTTTCTGAATTAAAGCATACATTCTTTTTCACTTGTCAAACAAATATGCAAAAATTTCCAAAATTCATTTAAACACAAAAGACACATAGTAAGAATTTCAAACCATCCGAAAAGTAATAAATGCATAATTTCAAAGTTATTGGAAAGCATTAAATTACAATTATGGAAAGAAACTTAATTAGCTTAATTACTCAATTATTAAGATGTCACCCACCTTAAATCCTTTTTGCTCTAGGCTTGTTCACGTGGCCTTTCCTCTAGCTCCTCTTGCCTTACTTGTTCTTCTTCAAAAACACAAAACCCCAAATCACTAGAGATTCAAAATTGAAAAACCTAAGGAAACAAAAGCATGAAATTAATCCTAGAACGACCATACCCATGCTTTTCCTAAGCCATTTGAACCAAAATCCATCAAAAATTCCAAAAGATTTAGACAAAACTCACCTTGAAACTCCACCCACGAAATTTGCTTCTTGTCTCTAATGGAAGATTAAACCTTCCTCTTTCTTTTTCCTTCTTGTTAAACTCTCAAAAACACCTTTCTAAAGCAATGAAAGGTGAAACCCTAATCTCTTCTTCTTCTCTTCTTCTCTTCACTCTCAACCGAAACTCACTCTTTCTTTTTCTTGTAAATTTCGTTGTTTTCTTTCAACAAGACAAGAACCACGTTTTTCTTTCTTTCTTCCTTTTACAAGAAGCTAAAATGACCTAAATACCCCTCTTTATAAGACTTAACCTTTAACAACTTAAGTGATCTTCCCAAATTGTCCTTATAAAATCTTGTTCTTTTAATTAACTAACACCATAAAATCCTCTAACTTAATCTTAATTTCTCCTTTTTATTCCATCAATCTAAGAAATAAATTCCTCCTCCCATAAACATTCAAATTAAATCCTAACCAAAACAAATTAATCAAACTCAACCGTAAAATAAACTGAACACATGCTTATTTAGTAAGAAAAAGAATCGGGGCCCAACACTTTTCATGTATAACCGAAATTGACAACGTGTAAGAGAGGTGTTGTCACATTTTTGGACTCTCTCTCCTTTCTTGCATGTGTTTGCTGAAATTTGGATTAGAGATCTTTGGCTTCTCTCTTCTAAGAAAAATCTCCTAAAATAATTTCTTCTCCTTTCCCATTAAAGAAACTTATTAACCAAGTTGTCCAAGAAGAACAAGTAGTAGATCGGATTGGTTGAGGATACATCAACAAGGAGAGGATAGATTGAAAAAAGAAAGGATTCAAAAGCAAGGCTAAAGCTAGGAGAGGATATAAGAAGAAGAAGAGGATAGCACAACGAGGAGTTAAAGCTGTAGCAAAGGAGTTAGTAACATAATCTCCATCTTGTTCTTATGATAATTATTTTCCATATATCGTATCATGTATGGCTTGGCATATTGATTTGGGTATTTTGATTTTTAAAAATGTTTTGAAATTTAATGTTTTAGCCAATTCTTGCATGTTTTATTTTCTGATCCAACAACAACAAGAAGAAGAGGATAACACAGTGAGGAGTTAAAGCTGTAGTAAAGGAGTCGGTAATATAATCTCCATCTTGTTCTTATGATAATTATTTTCCATATACCGTATCATGTATGGCTTGGCATGTTGATTTGGTTATCCTGCTTTTGTTGTGTTTTGATTTCTAAAAAAGTTTTGAAATATACCGTTTTAGCCAAATCTTGCATGTTTTATTTTCCGATCCAACACCAACATCAAAATATTAGTATGAAGACACAATCACACTACTTAAACTTAAACCCTTTCTTTGTTTTAGTTCTTTTTTTTGTATTTTATACTCATCCTTACTTAAATAAAATTAATCTTTAATTTAAACTTTAAGCCTCGACATTATTTAGCATTTAGGAACTTGGTAACTTAGAATTATATTCTCTAATTTTTCCAAAGAGCACTTATATCACTAATTAGAAGTCAGGTGCAATTTTAGGAGAATAACTCCTTAGCATTCTCAAATTCTAGGATGATTGTACAAGTGATCAACAATTTGACATGCCTAATGGGACCACAATGTCACATAAGAAGAATGGAAAATATGTTGTTGTTCCTTTAGTTCTAGAGGAAGAAGTCCTATTATAGTAAGGAACAAAGGCTTTATATCTTAAATGATTGAGAATTTGGAGTCTCTAGTTGGGGAGAATTCAAAACTGTCATAGCTATGAATAAGAAATGATGGTTTTTATGCAATGATATTTCAAAGTTAAAGTAATTAAGATGTTAACAGAGAAGATAGAAAAATTTTCTATTGCTTTTATGCAAGCCACTGGGTAGAATTATCCTTCTCTAGCAAGACATATTTTTGTAGGGCTCAGACAACAGTTTTTACACCAAATATGATGGAAGTTGGTAATTGTAGTTATCCTCCAATTTCTTCCTCTATAGAAGTTATTTGTGCCTTCAAGTTCTAGTTCTAGAAATGGCCAACAAGTTGTTGAGCCCCAAGCTCCTGGAAGACAAGGATCTAGTTTTAAAGTTGAAGTTAATAGCTCTAATTATGGTTTAAAGGAAACTTTTTGTCTATAAATTGTAATCTTGTTCCTATTATTGCTTCTCCATAGATGAGGTTTCAAGTAGATATAGAAGCTACTAGAGAAGATGTTCAAAAACTATATAGGCCTAGCTTGAGATAGATTGGTTGGTTGGAATTCCATAAGCCTTATCTGAGGTATATTGACAACAAGAATCTTTATCCTCATGGTTATAAAATTCCTAATTTTACTTTGTTTTCTGGTAAAAGTGATAAGTCAACTATTACATACATTACTAGATTTATTATTTAGTGTAGTGAAATAGGCAGTGAAAATTTTAACAATCTCAAGTCTAAGTTGTACCCAAATTCTTTGATAGGTTTGAATTTTTCTTAGTATGTTATATTGTCGACATAATGCTTCTCAAAATAACTAGCCTTACAACTATAGCAGTGGTGAGTCTAGGATTATCCCATAAGAGAGTGTTTGGTTAGCTTTTGTTATAGAAAGAATTGGCATTTAGGTTTGGGGGAGGTTTATTTGGTTTCAAATAAGAAAATAAAATTAAACTAAGCTAATAAAAACAAATTAAAGAAAAATTAAAAAATGATGAAAATTGATAAATGCGTTAGGGACCCAGTCATTAGTTAAATCTCGACCTTCATACTATTAAACATACCTCTCCTAGCAATTATTAATCGTAGATTAATAATAAGTTATGTTAATCTTGATTTCCTTTAGGTCATGTTTAATTAAGATGAGCTCATTAATTAAACCTAGCTATTGAACAATCTAGAATAAGCTCTCTAGATTTAATTGGACAGCTACATTACAGGTTGGGAAAATAGATTAATCAAACTAATAACCACACAAGCTTGAGTCATTTAACCTAGGTTATATTATTCCTAATGATTAAAAACCATTAATTGCCACAAACGAACCTCAAACATAATAATTATGAATTATATTTAAGATTCTATTAGTGAGTTCATACAAACAACCTAACAATAACGAGATTAATGATCATTCATATATGAAACCCAAATCTATAAACATAGCATAACATAATCAATCCCAAAGTGAGAAAGAATAATAAACACAATGAGAGAAAATGTTTAACTGGGTTCTTTGATAATGATATCACCTCCGAACCGGGGTCAGGAAACTTAGCCCTCCACGGGTTTCTAAAGAAATGGAGCTTTACCCCTTCTCTTCTTCAAAACTAAAAACTCACGACTCCAAAACACTCCTTCCAACCTTTCATCAACGTTTTTTCCATCACATGTTCTTTTCTTACTAAAAAAATAGGGCTTTCGAGAGCCAGGTATGAAAGTCATAGGCAAAACTGGTGTGTCATGCCTATGAAACATATGTCACAGGCATGACTAGTGTGTTATGCCCATGAAACACTTGTCATGGGTGAGAGAAGAGTCTCACACCCATAAACATGTGTTCATGACCATGACTTGTTTGTCATGGTCGTGAGATGTATCTCATGTCATGACTTTGTAATGCTTAATTCCTTTTGGAATTTTCTTGTCTCCTCTTCCTCTAATCCTTCTCCTTCTTGTTCTATAAAGACCAGTGAGTGTGAATCTCAAGAAGAAGACTCAAATATTGTGCTTTCGACTCACTTTAGCTTTTTTTCTTCCAAATTGTACCTAAAATCAAATATGAACTAAAGTGAGTATCTTAAGCATTTCATATCATTAATTACTAAGTGTTATAGAATAAATGTATAATCAATTAAACACATATCAATTCCTTCCACACTTAGCTTTTGATCGTCATTGAGCAAAACCTCAAAATTAAAGTTACAAACCCAAAA
Source organism: Erythroxylum minutifolium (assembly GCA_027123815.1). Lineage (NCBI taxonomy): Eukaryota > Viridiplantae > Streptophyta > Magnoliopsida > Malpighiales > Erythroxylaceae > Erythroxylum > Erythroxylum minutifolium. The sequence goes on along the minus strand of JAOTJB010297307.1, from coordinate 11,039 downwards.
ATACTTACTCATTTTCCATATTTCTTAAAAATAGATAATCATAAGTAAAGAGGAACAACATTCAAAATCCATAGCAAGAAATGAGCATTCAACACTTCTACTCAAGACCAATCAACATTCAATGATAAGTGTAAATTGTATCATATTTTAGGGAATAGTTTGACATGTGTTTAGCCATTAATTTGATAATTTAGTATGTCTTTAGGTTAGAATTGTGTTTGTTTGTTAATTATTTATTTTTTAAGTGTTTTATGGGTTAACACAAGCCTTTGAGCTTAAATATTATATTTTTGAGGTATCTTGATGTGTTTTCTAGGGTTTCAGGGTTAGTATCAAAGAATGGAAGAGTTTTGGAAGACATGCGGGCCGAAATAACGACCCATGCCATGATCATAATGGAAGGCTTAGATGTGGGGCACAGTCGTGGCATCCGTCGGGCAAACGTGTAAAACTTTCCTTTTCGCTTGGATTTTATCTATGTATAGAATTGAGATAGATAGTATGACGATAGGATTTGGAATATTGATGATGTTCCAAAACTCTCCTTTTACTTTTTATTTTAGTTTATTGATAATTTAGTTGATTGTGCTTATTGGATGAATGTCCTGATTTGATCGCATTCTTACATAATTCAGTAATAAAATGAGAGGGTGAACTGAATGAAAAATGATTAAATTGGATTAATGAGAGTTAGGCGATTTAATAGACACTGTGTCAAATCATATTGGTAATTGTGCGGAGGGAGATCCTGTGTGATGTTCCTATTGTTTGTAAGAGTGCTTTAGATATAATTAGGGTTATAGATAATTTGTGAATTAAGAGATTACAAATTCCATATTCTGATTAGTGTGGTTATAACTTGAGAGAGTAATTAGCCCTAGGATAGTCTAGAATAGATACTCCATTGAGAGATAATCGGTTAGGTTAGCATTAATGATAAGTAAAATCCCTTTTCTCATAAATTGGTAAATTCCTTAGATTAATTTCTACTGTGATTGCATGTTGCTCACTTGTTAATACCAATGTGTTTAATTTTTGATTTGATTGGTTAAACTCAATTCTCGTAATTAATTTTTGTTACATCTTTTATTTTCAGTTTTATAGTTTTTATGGCCTTAGATTTTAGGATTAGAATACTCTCCTTCCTCGTGGGATCGACACCTTTAATACTAGCTACAAATCGTGCGCTTACGGAATATTGAGGGTTGATAAGATTAAAACTTACCTCGATAAAGTTTTTGGCGTCGTTGCCAGGGAAGGCGAATAATAGTTTAATTCCCTTAATCTAAGACGTTTGAGTTAGTTTTAAGTTTTTTCATACTTTCCATTTTTTTATGTCTGTTCCCTTAAATGGACACAAGAGTTACAAGAAGTTCAAGTCACTTAGATGAAACTGTAGAGCTTGACATCATTTATCTAGAATGTTCAATTAGAAGAGCTCGACGTGAAGAAGAAGAAGAAACTACAAAAGTAATAATGGCTGAGAAGTTTCAGTAAGAGTTGGATCAAGGAGCGAACCAAAGGCATCAACCATTAACCCTTATGGACTTCATGAGATGGGGCTTTAATTGTAATTTTCGGTCTCTAAAACAATCGAGGGTTAGAGTGTTAGAAGCTTTCATTTATGCATAATATACAAAGCAACATGAGTTACATCATTATAGAATTCATTTGGTTCATTTAGGATATGATTTTATGATTTCATTCACTTGTATAATATTAGCCTAAACATACTAATCATGACTTAGAAATATTAACATGAAGTGACAAATATTTTATGTGCACTTAATTGACATTTCTAGGGTATGAAAGTAAAATGAAGTTGACATGTGAAGATTTAGGATGACTAAGCCTATGAAATGAAGTGACATATAGGTTAGAGAATTAAGTGACATATTGCAGTCATAAAGGACGTGTACCATATAAAGAGGGAACATATGTCTTACTTTAATACATGACAAGTGTCCTCCATATGATTTATACATTCCATGGTCATTTTCTTCTGTCATTTTTCTAGCTGTCTACTCTCCATCTCCTCCCTCTTATTACTGAAACCTACACCTAACTCACACCTTTGAATTTCTGCCTTAGTTTTGTACATCACCACCCCAAAACCCATGTAAAATCCATCATAAAGATAGCTATAGAGGTAGAATGTTGTTACATGTACTGCTATTTTTTTCTTCTAATCATGGCCGACCCATCCCCTCAGTGTTCTTAAAATGTTCTTACATACAAGTGAGACTAAGCAAGCTTGAAATTTGAGGTGGCATTCAAGCTAATCAAGTAAGTGAAACACTAACCTATTGTGGTATATGTTAGTAGAATTTTATTATGGCTAATTAGGGATGGATTGAATGGGTTGTTGGTGTTAACGATGTGTTGGAAAAAAAAAGAATGGAAATGAATTTGTTACTTTTCTGTCATGTGTTTGGATGTACGAAAACAATAGCTTATGGGTTGTTGCATAGATGATTTAATCTGGGATTTGAAGTATAATTGATGAGCAATTCATGCTAAAGATAGGTGATATAAAGGTGTTTTCAAATCTAGAAAATGTAGGGTTATCGGTATGATTGTGAAACGTGAATGGTAAAAAAAAAAGTGAGTAGAATTTTGTGAACTTAAGTGTAACCAATATGGAAGTTAAATTAACTAGAAATGAAGTAACTTTAAAGGACATTAAATATGGAAAAGTTCAAGTGTTAGTGAGGTCTCTAAGCTTGTAAAATTCGTGAAGTATTGAAGGCAGTAAAGTTACACACATTAGTGATGTTGATGACAAATTCTGGAACTTTAGTTTCAGCCTTGTGTACATGTCAAACCAGCTAAGAAATTTCAATATATATTTGTGCATTCGGACTTAATTAAGGCTAGTAATGAGACTAGATTGTTTCTTGATTAATTTGTTAAGAGAATGATAAGGATATGTAGTTAATTGACGACATAAACTAAAGAGTGAACTATTTTGATGTGGTTGTATTCAAAGCTGGAAATTATGGTGTGTTAAAGGAATAAATGTGTTCTTTTAATGCAAATATGATCTTAAGGACATGTGTAATGTGTATAAAGTATGGATGAATGAGCATTAAAGAACATAGGGTAATTATGAATGAGAATTGTGTAAATGTATAAATACATATTGCTGGAAAATGTTTGATGAATTAAGATATCTAGCTTGTTGAAATTTTCAGATTTAAAGTAACAATTGTATGTGATATAAAAGGCTATTTGATCATGAAAATGTACAAGGAGAATTATAGTTGATGAATTTGGAGTAAATTAAACTTAGTTAAAAGTATACACCTGATTGGAAAATGATAATGTACAAATTGTAATGTTTGAATGGTCTTAGGGTATATAAGCACACTTTATTTTGTATAATGGAGAGATTGATTTGCATTGGATATGTTAACATGTATAAGTGATTTGTAAGGGTTTATGATATCAAGTTGGTGCTAATAAGTCAACTCATAATAGATAAAATGTGCAATTGAATAGTCAAGATCTATGCATAAGAATACATACCCAGAAAGTCAATTGAGCATGCATTGAAACATATATATATATATATATATATATAAAATTACATGAATAAACAACTTAGTGATTTGTGACCTATGTGTGTATGCATTGCAAGACCATAGACGCATTAGGTGATCATCAATATATGTGTATGTGTGTCTGTGTCTGTGTGTGCATGATTGTATAATTATATGAATAAACAACTTAGTGATTTGTAACCTATGTGTGTATGCATTGTATGACGTCAACATCCATACGTTACCAGAACATCAAGGCAATAGCATTTCTGGAGAGTATTGTGAATCAACTTAGATGCAAACTCACATATATGTGCTTTTATATGAATTGCATATTTAGTATGAAATGCATGTACAATTGATTGATAAATGCTAGACTGAGGTCTGAGGAGTCAGTTATATGGCATGAGCACACAAAAAATGAAAAGTAATGAAAGCATAGCATATGAAATGATGCATCTCACTATGTTGAAATGCATGATCATATAAAGGAGTTATGATCAGAGTATCCGATAAGCAGGAAAGAGCCATGAGCTCATAATTATGAAAAAGAGCCTCAGGCTCCGATAGTATGGACTTGGTATCCACAAGGGGTATGGGCCAGCCATGGACTCGATACCCACAAAGGGTACAGGACATAAGATTGCATTGATAGGCACTTAATCTTAACAAAACAAAATGAGAATGAAAACACATGTGCATTTGCATTTACATCTCTACATACATAATAAGATTGAATTGAAATGATTGATTGAACTGATTTGATATAGTGAAACACATCTAAAGTCAATGGAGAATGTGATGTGATATGTAACACTGACTTATATGATATATATTTGTTGAAGTGTAATTATGATATAACTTGTGTTTGTGATATGACTTATGTGAGTGTATCGAGGATGGTTCACTCATAAAACAAACTCATTAAAATTGCAACGTTGTTTTTCAGGTTCGGGGGAGTTCTAACTACCAAAATGATATAATAGAAGTTTAGTACTTACATTTTAGGGATGAAAATGGCTTATAGGTCTGATCAGTTGAATTTGCGGAGTCTAGTTGGAGTCTTTTGCTTGCATTAGTATCCTATATCATGATATACATTTTTGAACTAAGATTAAACTCTAAACTGATGTGTAATGTATATGTTGGATTTTGAATTATAATGACATATGTGACCTTTTATGCATATGAAAGAAATGAGAAGAAATGATGTATGGACCATTAACTGGTTTCAGTATATGTCCTTGTTAAGATATTTGAACAAAGAAAGCTGAGCTTTCCCTTAACTATATTTTTCACAGGTGAAATGTCAATATAGATGGAAATTTAGAATAAACTCTGTTAAATGAATGTTTTGAATGCTTATGATATGTTTGATGTCTAAGAGTAAGTTAATTTTTATTTTCCTAATGTATCATTTTTGTAGAGTATTTTCTCGAACCTCTGGTATTTTCGGAAATATGCTCTATTGGAGTGGTATGTTACAGTCTTCATTTTCTATTTTATATTATGGCTCACTTTTTTACGAGACTCTACTTTACCTTTAATCTCAGCTAAATGTTTCCTTAATCTAGTGATTCCGTTACCTTTCAAATGCTTATTGCAATACATACATATAGTATAGTTTTTTATTTTAGGAACTAATTAGCATGAGCCCAAGTTGGATCATCAAATCTTCCTAAAATGGCTGAAATAGCAAGAATACTTTAACTCTCATCCATTTATCTTAAAAAAAAGTAGAGAAACGTGTCAAAATTAAATTAATAAATTCATATTCAAAAATATAATTTTCGTATATAATATCATTACATAACTATAAAAATTTAATATTCAATTATAAGCATATACAAATTCTAGATAGACTCAATCTTACATCTTTGTTTGTGATAACACACATGGAAAAAATGACTTTTTTTAATGATAATACCCATCAAAAAATTATTTAAACAGTTACAATTTCATATTATGTTGAGTAAACTAATGAGTATTTTCTTATAAATTCACATACTATTTTCTATTATATATTTAACTACCCATAAGATAAGATGATGAATGTGTATTTACTACTTATAAGATAGGATTAATGTTTGTAATTTTATTTCCTAATGACGACAATAAATAAAGTAAAACTGCAAATATTTAATTTTCTTAACTTAATTACTTATATCAAATGATTTAATTATATATTAAATCTTATATTTAAATGATTAATCATATATTAAATGTCTTTTATATACAAACAATAATTAGTAATTTCATATAAATTAATTAACAAATTAACAATTTAATGAATTAAATTTGATCTCTTTTTATGATTATCAAAATGAAAAATAATATAATATGTTCTTGAATTATATACAATTCACAATACTTAAATGTTCTTTCATAATTCGCACACGATATTATATAATCTCATTTCTTCATAAATTCACAATGCTTAAATGATATTAAACTATACACAATTCACACAATCAATTTCAACTTTCAAGCCTAAATTGCCTAATGCATATTTTATAAATTATTCACAAAACACACCTGACGCAACAGAAACACAATGCAATTGCAACCCAGAGCAAAAACAAGCGACCTAAAACACAAAAAAAAATAGAAACTGCAACCAAGTTAATGAGGATCGCGAGTTGGATTGGTCAAGTTGGGTCGAGTTAGGTTGATTGGGTCAGGTTGATGACTTGGTTCAATCAGATGAATTTGGATTTTAATTATTGCAATCTGCCCAATGGTGGACTGACGGAGACAAGAAGACGAGTAGCGGTGACGGTGGAGTGGAGACGAGCAACTGGGACGATGGAGAGAGCATGAGGTCCGAGGCATTCCAGCCTCTACTGAAGACATTGAGGTGGACGAAGCATACAGCTTGTAGTATGGCAGGCGTGCGGTGTAGGGCAGCGGGGCTGGAGACTGACGAATAGCAGTGGGTGGCTACAGTGAAGAATCTTGTGAACTACAAAGTCGAGTAGTGTTGGGTCCTCACATTCGGGTGGAGAAGATAATAGGATGGTCACCTCCGACTAGGGAATAGGTACGTCTGAATATTGATGGAGCCTTTAAACGTTCTACCGGGTTAGCCTCTGTAGGGGGTGTTATTCGTGATAGCTCTGGGACGTGGTTAGGTGGTTTTGTTCAAAACATTGGTTATTGCACTTCCATAGGAGCCAAGCTATGGGTAATTTATTCCAAATTGCTGCATGCTTAGGACATGGGCTTTCGTCAAGTTGAGTTGAAATCTGACTCACTTATTGTTATTAATACTCTTTCTTCTTCCTCAAAGATGCAGGATTCCACTAGTTCCCTTGGTCAAGGTATCTTGAGGCTTTTGTCTAGAGATTGGATTGTTTGTCTCCGGCACACCTACAGAGAAAGCAACCGGTGTGTGGATTGGTTAGCCAATATAGGCCCTTCCTTTGGTATCGAAGTCACTATCCTCCGTGTACCCCCCGCGGGATGCCTAAGCATTCTGCTTGAAGATTTAATGGGAGTTGTCCTACCACGTTTATGTTTGTAATTGTTTATTTTTTCCCTTTCAACAAAAAGAAAGTAAAGATGCATGCAATGCTGATGGACGTATTGGTGTCTAGTCATTAGCTTCAAGTTTTTCTTTTCAATTTAGTCCATAAATTTTTTAAAATTACAATTCAGTCATCCAATATTTTGGACACCGATCGATTATCAAGAGACGATGTACGTGGCTTCTTTTAGTTTGTGTTCCATCTTCAATCAGTTTGAAAACTACCTCGAAATATCATTTTTTTCTCCATATGTGAGTCCGTTGAATGAATTTTTGGGGTTTATGAATTTAATTAGTCATATGCGGATGGCTTTGATGTGAGTAATAATATGTTGGCTAGTGTTTTGACTGGTGGTAAATTGTCATCTTGGCCTTCTGCTGCTACACTACGTGTTTATAATTCTTTCACTGCACTTACTGCTGATTCTTATGCACCCTTATTCGTTGAGATTGATCGCATTAAAGGTGTTTTTCGGGGGATATTTCACGATATCTATGTCCTTTTTAGCTCTTTTTGGCATCTTTTTGTCCCAAAGGGGAGAATGGATGATATAGTGGTCATGGCTTTTTTGGTTGACTTTGGATTATTTTTTCAGATATTTGTCATTTACTTATGTGAACTTGATGAACTTGTTGTTATGTGAACTTAAATGTTATTCAGAAGTTATTTGGAACTCGATATTTGATTAAAGGGGGATTCCTATATGTTATATGGAATTGATGATATGTGTCTAATTATCTTCTTAAGGGAGAGTTTCGATATGTGACAAATAATCCCAAAAGGGAGAGATTGATAAGATATGTGTTATGAAAATTTGGGCATTAATTGTAATTGAATATCTTTAGTTATTTGTAGAATTTCACTACAACGAGTATTCTACTTTATGTGGGATTTTTTGAAGATGATGTTTATTTGAAATAAAATCCTAATCATGATAGAATTTAATAGGAATAAAATCATCATATCTTGATTAAGATAAGATGCAGATTTCTGGTAATTTTTGGACTCTTGACAGCCTCTTTTGGTGATAATGACTATCTAAGGTAGCTGGAATTTTGGAGATTCTATTCATATTTACAATTACTTTTCTGCTGAGTTTTATGTGATTTTTTGGACTGAATGTTTGTCTTTTTTGTGTGAAAAATTGACTAGCATATGGTGATTTGGCAGCTGTATTTTTTGGGATCTTGAGTTTGTGATCACGAGCTATAATTTAGGATGTGATTAAGAAGGAATCATGTAATTGGGAGGTGATCTTGTAATTAGAATTAATTGTGTAATGAGGACCATAAATTGTGCTAGAAATTAGGGATACTTTACCTATAAATATTGTACAGTGTAGAGGGAATATACACACAACAAAAAATGGGGAATATCTTTTCTTCACCAATTCACCGTATCTTTTTTCTCTACATTATTTTCTACATGGTATCAAAGTAGTGAAAAAATTAACCTTTTTCATCATTTACCATGGAAGAATCGACCGGCAACTCCATACTTAACCTTATTAACCAAATGGCTGAATTTTTCCGACAGAAACGAACCAACCCACCACTAGAATCACCAGAATGATACTAATTATGCACTTTGGTCACGAGCAGTGCAGTTAGTATTAATAGGCTGAGGAAGAATGGGATCTATCACTGGAAAAATGACACCTCCTAATCCAGAAGATTTTGGACTGGAGGCGGTTCTGTTTGAAGCCTAATTCTGAACTCAATGGAACTAGAGATCACTGCACAATTTATATTGTGCCGACTGCTAAAGATCTGTGGGACGAAGTTAAAACCACATACTATGACGGGAATGACAAACTACAAATTTATGAAATTAAAGAGAAGGCATTCTAAACCAGTCAAGCTGGAATGAAGGTAGACCGGTATTATTGACTATACAAGCATATTGGCGCGAGATCGATTTCTGACGACCTCAGTCGATGAAATGTGCTTAAGATTAGAAAATCCACAGCTTGGTACATGATCTTCGCTTTTTTATAGGGACTGGACAAAAGATTCAACCCAGTAAAAAGGGATATTTTAAAAAACCAAACATTACCAACAGTGGAAGAGGCGTACAACGCCGTTCAGAGAGAGGATCGGCGACTAACATCGACGTTAGAGGAGAACACCGGTGGCCTGGACATGACCGCCAAAATCTGATCAGAAGGTCCCTCATCATTCTGGAACACCACTGCCATTTGTGAAGTCACCAGCGGACAGAGCCAATTTCGATCTACATAAAAAGGGAAAACCCCAAGGCGTGAAAACTGTGAGGGAAAGCATATAAAAGAAACATGTTTTAAATTACATGGTTACCCAAATTGGTGGTCCGAGTACCAAACCAAGAAAAGGGTGGGCATGTAAATGCTATCTCCACTGGCAGTAATATACTTGGCAACACAAACTACGACATAAACGATGGCACAAACACTACCGGTGGGCATGTAAATGCCATCTCCATCGGCGACAACATACTTAGCAATACGAACTGTGACACAAATGGTGGCACAAACACCACCGGCAGGCATGTAAATGCCATCGCCGACGGTGGAGCATAGCAACCAATCAACCAAGAAGAGAATGAAACTGATATGAGGGAGATTAGCCCTAGTATATTTTGTAAACAGGTGGGTTTAATTAAAGGGGCTCAAAACTCAACAAATGAAGGACTGTGTAATTTTAAATTACAAAATGTGTTTACTTTTTAAAACATAAGTCCGATGTACTAACGTTTATAAAAACTTTTTTCCAAATGGTACAAACTCAGCATTCCAACTCGGTGAAAGTCTTTTGTATAGACAATGGTAGTGAATATGTGAACAATAATCTCTAGAGTTTCTTCACCCAAAAAGGAGTGACCCATGAAATGACCTACCCTTACACTCCTCAACAGAATGGTGTGGCCGAACGAAAGATCGACACATTTTGGAGAGTGCCTGAGCCTTCCTCTTTGAAGCTCATGTTCTTGAGAAATATTAGCCTAAAGCTGTATCCATGACAGTCTATATAATTAATCGAATGCTAACACGAGCCCTGCACTTTCATTATCCTCTTGAAACATTAAAGCAATTCCACTCTATTCCGTCATTGCAACTTTTGCCACCACGAATCTTACGGTGTGTTGCATTTGTTCATATTGAGAAACACCTTTGGACGAAGTTAGATCCATGAGCTGTTAAATGCATCTTCCTTGGCTTTAATCCTACTCAGAAGGGATATCATTATTTTGATCCTAAGGAAAATCGTCATTATATTACCATGAATGTTGATTTTCTAGAAATAGAATATTACTTCACACCGGATTCCAACTCATCCCTACAGGGGGAGAACAATGGCCGAGCGATGAATTGGATGTGTGAATGGGTAGAACCACTGCATGAGTACCTCTCACAATCTGAAAGTCACGATGGTACCAAAGTAAGAAACATCACTACGACGGTTGAACCTATAGTTAATTCTCCAGAACCTCTCTCTCCATACCATATCACTGATCCACCGGTACCAAATATTTCTGAGATTAATGATTATGAGATTAATAATTTTGATCCTCCGACTGATTCATCTGCCATATATATATTGCCTCCCAGGAGTAACAGGGGAGTTCCACCAAAAAGATATAGCCCATAAAGAAGTGGAGGTTCACGGTATCCCACAGCCCATCATATTGCTACTACTGATCTGTTTATACCACCTAAGGCGTTTGCGCATGCCTTGTTCTCTCGTCAACCTCCAAACACAGTGAATGAAGCCTTAGTAGGTCCACTATGGAAAGAAGCAATGGGGAATGAAATGGATGCACTAATTAGGATTGATACTTGGAAATCTGTCCCTTACCCAGTGGAGAAATGTAACATCCCCTCACCAATTGCCATGAATAGGAGTGTATAAATGAATAGTGACATATGCATGCATTCATATATGCACATGCATAGCAAATGAGTGAATTCTTGCACATGAAATGTTTGTACATG
>JAOTJB010296272.1:0-16657 GCA_027123815.1 Erythroxylum minutifolium | reverse complement strand
AGTTTCTTCCGTAATTTGCTGGAAGAGCCCAATAGTTGAAGTCGGTTAGGAGGATAAACATTGTAGGGTAGCCCAAGCTGATGAGGATGTTGGTGGTAATGCCATTTCATTGTATTAGTGTATCCATTCATCTAACAATCAACCTGCTTGCAGCTATTCAACTTAACCTCTGAATTTTTATGCATCGTGTTGAGAGACAGGAGAACTTGTGAGATATAATTATTTACTTTTGATTATCAATGCAGGCTGATATAAGATCGAGGGATTACATCCGGAAGCATAGAAGGGAAATGATAGGAATGTAATTTCCTGAATCTGGAAAGGACTCGAGTTGTGCTGTTAAAGCATTATTGCGATGCAAATCTTTCTTCAATATTTAGATGGTTTTCTAGTAACTACAAGTGGATGGAGCCTTGTTTTTGTCCCTGTCACTCAGCTACAGAGAAACTTACAGACAGGATATGGTTTCCTCTTTGAACTTGGTCATTTAATATGTAAGCTATTGGAATCCATTTTCTCTGCAACTTCTACAAACTTAATATTGGGATCGTGAGTTCTTAAACTATCCTGAATCTTGATCCATCTGATAAGATTAACCTTTATGGTAAAGAGAAATGTTATTGTTGTACCGAAAGCCAAAATACGTCAAATATTTGAAGAATGGTACTCGTGTTTTGCGACACTTATTGAAGCTGCTTTTGCAAGTTGGTTCACAAGAACTACAAAGAAAACAAACTAGCATTGGAGTTCAAAATTTATGGCAATAGAAGGGTAAGATACTTAAAATTCCAATCACCCAGAGTCAGAAATTTGCAAGTCAGTCACTAAATAACAATGCAAAATTTCCTAATTTTTCATTTTGAAAGGCAAAGGTTTTACAAATAAATTCTAACTTGTATTAAGCCAGAAGATATCCCCATCCCATCTTCCTAAATTTGACAATGTTTCCAACTTCTTGGAGAGTTAAGTAGATAGGAAAAAGTTTAAGACTCAGAATCCAGCGTGAGTTAGTTCACTAAAACAGAGAATTTAAGCATTTAACCCCAATATAGAATAATATCATGTTTCAGGCTACAATGCTGTTTATTATACAGCATCCAAGTTAAAGGCCTAAAAGACATTAGTGCCGACAATAGAGTTGTCTGTCTGGATCATTATCCTAAACTTGTAAGTTCCTGTAGATTCAAAGGCTTTTGGAGGACCAGAAACCTACTAGTACGTCGAAAATTGATCTAAGATTTCCTATTGTGCCTCTGCCCCCTGGTTTGTCATTGAATCTTCAATCAACTGCCCTTCCATGGAACCGGAGTTCCCTATAAGATCCATATGCATGTATATTAAAGATTGTTCTTTCTTAATATGTATGTATTTAGATTAATTCGCCACTTTTATTGCTGATCTGCTTAGACGCAAGCATGCCTGTTCGTTACGCGTCAAAGATTGAACCCACTTTCTGAAAGTGGAAAACATTAGTAGAGATGCAAATTATAGCAGCTGAAGCTCGATTTATCAGTTTGTATGGAACCCGGAAAAGTAAAGGGAAGCTGTGTACAGATGCCGCAATAAGCTTCTGTCTTAACAGATTCTACTTTTGTCTCCTTACTCTGTCCAAAGATGAAACTGGGTATAATAGAGGAGCAACGTAGAAATCAATGACACTTGATGCCGAGTTAGGTAACAAAAAATATAAAAAAGAAGCTTGAAATATGTCAATATACGTAAAAAGAGAAGGGACAGCAAATAGAATATATGAAGGCTTATGTAAAACAATATGGCCGTCGGTAGAATATTTGTCGGCTGGGAGGTAGTTTGTCGATATGTCCAAAACTATGAAACTGTTCAATTCAAATGGATAGTTCACAGTTACACAAAAACATTGATACCTTAATTTAGCCTTTTTATCGTTTTTTTGCTCAAGAGGTAAATTTTGTAAACTAATTTTAAACACGCTCAATATTCTTGAAGTATATTGAAGCTTAAATATATTGATTGTTAAGGTACATGCTATGACATTTTGAGCATTATTTGTAACCGGACATCTTTAATTATTTATGGAATTTATGAGTATTCTATTCTATGTGTGATTCTTTGAAGATGATATTTATTTGGAATAAAATCTTAGTCATTATAAGATTTAATAGAAATAAAATCACTACATCTTGATTAAGATAAAATGCAAATTTTTTATAATTTTTAGACTCTTCTATTTTGATGATAATGACTATCTAAGGTAACTGGAATTTGGAGATTCTATTGACTATTTGTAGGTACGTTTCTATTGGGTTTTATGTGATTTTTTGGAATAAATGCGTATTGCTTTTGTGTGAAAAATGACTAGCATATGGTAATTTTGAAGCTATATTTTTTGGGATCTTGAGTTATATTTGACAACTGATTTTACGGGGATTCTATTCAGATCTGGTAGCTTTGTTTTTCCCTAGGTTGTGAGATTTTCTAGACTATCTAAGTTGTTGGTTTTATGCGCAAATCTCTAGCAGTTTTTGTGTATTTTGCAGCTCCATTAGTTTAACATTTCAGTGATGGAATGTTTGTTGTTTTGTTGAGTTTTTGTGGCTGTTGTGTATGGGATGTTTCAGTGACAATATCGAAGCTTCACAACAGATTTCTTAGTGGACAATTTCCTATTCTTTCATTGATGAAGCTACTTTGTTAGGGGAATTATATTCTATTTAAAGTGTTGTTGTTGTTTATGATTTTATTGTTTAAATCACTCGAGTTGTTTAATTCTTATCTTTGTTGTCAAACATTGTTGTAAAAATCCTCTGTTGAGGTTAGCACGAGGTGATTGTGCTATTGGGATTAATTTACTTTTACAGGTTGTAAGGACGAGGGATAGTATCAAGGGTTGAGTGAGTTGACTCTATAATACTTTAAGTAAAGCTATTGTTATTCTTTAGTGAAAGTGATTAAGTTAGATGAGGGCTCCTAAGATATAGGCAAGGTGTGCCGAATTGTGTTATCAAATCTCAGGTGTTGATTTATTTATTTAGCATTTAGTTTTTCTGTTTTCTTTTTTGTTAGAAAATTTACAATTACTGACACAGTTGCTTTATATCAAGCAACCATAGATATAGTTCAAAGCAACTGCGGCTGCACTAAAATTTTATGGAACTACATCCTTTTGAAATTTTCAATTGTTATCAAAGAATAAATCACCAAATCAAAACTTGGTACGTCAAGTTAGTGCAGATCCGTGTTTTGCAATTATGGCTATAAGAGAAGGGGTATCAATCACCAGACCATCGTTGTTAGATAGTTTAAATCATCCTGCTTAGAAATCAAGGATGAGAGTATTTATTCAAGCACAAGGAACCAAAGCATGGAATTTAATTTTGAATGAATGGACGCATCGAATGATGATTGATGAAAATAATAAAGTGATACCTAAAGATCTATCTGGATGGATAAGAGCCAAAGAAGAGGAAGCACGTGATAATGCTCTAACAATACATGCAATTTTCAGTGTTGTAGATGATGGACATTTCGGTATGATATCAGCCTTTGAATCGACAAAAGAAGCATAGGACACTCTACAAATAACATATGAGGGATTAAAATTCATAATATCTTCAAAAATTTAGATGTCGATCATTAGATTTGAAGAGCTAAAGATGGATAAAAGTAAAACTATTGGAGACCTTTATGAGAGATTGTGTGACATTACAAAATAAGTACATCAACTTGAGAAGAAATATTCAAATTTGAAATTCGTCAAGAAGACATTGAGATCATTGGTTCTGAGATTCATACCAAAAATTGTAGCCATTGCAGAAGCCCATGATATCAATGAATTATCTTTGGATAAGGTAATTAGGATTCTTACCAACTTTGAGATGAATTTGTTGAGAGATAAATGAGAGAAGAACGAAGCATTGGCATTGCAAGCCGAGGTTGGAAAAGTTATGAATGACTTGGAAGATTAATCTGAGGACAATGAGGATATGGTGTCATTGACAAGAAATTTAAGTAAGTGGTTAAAGAAGTTTAAGAAAGATAGACTCAAATTTAAGCATAATGGTGGGAGCTTATCAAATAATAATTTCAAACAACAAGCTAAAACTCAAAAGGGTGAAAGAAAGGTGAAGAAAATTCCATGTCATAAATGTTAAGGCTTCAGAAAAGTGCAAGTGGAATGTGCTAATGCTTTGAAGAAGAGAAAAAAGAAGTTTTATAGGATTATTTGGAGTGAGAATGAATCTGAAAGTGAGTACCGTAGTGAAGAGGAATTTGTGAGTAATCATATTGCATTAGTTGCTTTATACAGCAGAAGTCCAGTTGCTTGCTTAATAACAACCAGAGAAGAAATTGACAGAGAAAATGTAGATGAATTAGTCCAAAACTTTAGGGAAAATGTAGATGAATCAGTTCGAAACTTTATTTCAAATTATGACAGTGACGACAGTGATTCAAAACATAAAAGGGAGGATATTTGCAAAGCTTAGAAAAATGGTTCCAAATGTGTAAGAAGAATGAGAAGCTAAAGAAAGAAAATTCTACCATGAAGAATATCATTCAAGATCTAGAGAAGAAGTTATCTACAGTAGATGAACTTGATGAAACAAAGTTAAAGTTGGTTAATACCAAAAAGGGATAAGTACGTTAAATGGAGGTATCGAAAAGCTAGAACAATTGCTTGAAATTGGTAAGATCAAAGGAGACCTTCAAGGTGTTGGCTATAAAAGTAGATGTTCTAAGTTGAATAGTGGGCATAATGGTGAAGCTAAATTTGTTAAAGGAGAAACTTCAAAGAGGAATAAAAAATTTGTTCCTACATGTCATTTTTGTAGGGTAAATGGACACGTAATACCAAATTGTTAAAAGCTGTTACAAATGATATTTCAGAGGGCTCAAAATTGAAAATCTAGACACTCTTTGATGAACTTTTAGCAACAACCAACATTGCCAAAGCATACTTAGGTTAGAAAGGGTGAAAGAATCTACTCGATGGATTATCAAAGTTGTATAGATGACCATGTTACTTTTGAAGATGAAAAGAAGGCCACAGTTATTGGAAGAGGGACCCTTTGCATGGATGGATTGCCACACTTCAAAAATGTGCTTTATGTGGATGGTATAAAAACCAACTTAGTAGTAGAAGAATCCGTCAAAATTAGCCTAAAAAAATAGAACAAAGGTGTTATGAAGTTAAAGTTAGAAATTGTCCAGATTCATAGTTAGTTGTTGTTAGAAAAGAATCTGTTCCGACAGAGGACCAGTTGGTTGTTTCAGAGGAAGAAACTAATTAGACAATTGATGACAAAGATAATGTGACAAGGAATAAGGCCAAGTTCGAATTTCTTCGAGGGCACAGGGACTATGTGGTTTACACTTTTGAAGTATATTGATGTTGTTTATTAAAATCAAAAACAAAAATGAAAATAACAAAAAATAAAAAGAGGTTTGAAGGAGTTAACATCTAAACTTTTTAAGTTTTTAATCTATGGGTTTTCTAAGGTTTAGATGTTTGGTATGTGTCTGGCTTTTCTTTACCTTTTTAATAGTATATTTGATGTTTAAATGAGGCTCTATTTATTGATTCGAGAATTCTGCTTTTGGATTTTAATTTATAGAGTTATGTCAAGAAAATGTTGATGCTTAGTTGTAGACCTGTAGGGAGATTCAAGTTCTCTATGATTAAGATTTTTCAAGTTTTATCATGGTTTCTCTCTGTATTGTGAGCTGTATGAGTTTGGGCAATATGCTTTCGTATGGTTTATATGAGGAGGTCTTTTATTAAGTTTGATTATGATTAGTTGAATGAATTTTTGGGGTTTATGAATTTAATCAGTCATATATGGATGGCTTTGATGTGAGTAATAATATGTTGGTTAGTGTTTTGACTAATGGTAAATTGTCATCTTGGCCTTCTGCTTCTACACTACGTGTTTATGATTCTTCCGCTGCACCTACTGCTGATTTTATGCTTCTTTAGTCATTGAGATTGATCACATTAAAGGTATTTTTTAGGGGGAGATTTCATAGTATCTATGTACTTTTTAGTTTTTGTTGTCATCTTTTTATCCCAAGAGGGAAAAACTTGGATGATTAGATTATTGTTGATTTGGGATGCTTGGATGATATGTGGACTTGCCAATTGTTATTGAATTTGATGTTATGTGAACTTGATATCACTTAGAAGTTATTTGGAATTCTATGTTCGTTTAAGGGGGAGTGTCTAATTATCTTATTAAGGCGGAGTTCCTATATGTGACAAATTATGCCAATAGGAGGGAGATTGTTAAGATATGTGTTATGACATTTTAAGCATTATTTGTAATTGGACATCTTTAGTTATTTGTGGAATTTCACTACGACAAGTATTCTATTCTATGTGGGATTCTTTGAAGAAGATGTTTATTTGGAATAAAATCCTAGTCATGATAGCATTTAATAGGAATAAAATCACTATATCTTAATTAAGATAAGATGTGGATTTTTGGTGATTTTTGACCTCTTCTTGATAGCCTATTTTGGTAATAATGGTTATCTAAGGTAGCTGAATTTTTGGAGATTCTATTGACTATTTACAGTTGCATTTTTGCTAAGTTTTACGTGATTTTTTGGACTAAATGTGTGTTGTTTTTTTGTGGAAAAATAATTGGCATATGATGACTTAGGAACTGTATTTTTGGGGATCTAGAGTTATCTTTAGCAGCTGGTTTTATGGGGATTTTATCCAAATATGGCAGTTGTGTTTTCCCCTGGGTTGTTCAATTTTTTGGCTATCTAAGTTATTAGTTTTGTGTAAAAATATCCAACAGTTTTCATGCGCTTTTACAGCTCTATTTGTTTAACGTTTCGGTGATGAAACGTTTATTATTTTGTTGAGTTTTCGTGGCTATTGTGCGTGGGACTTTTCTTGGTGGACAACTTCCTATTCTTTCGTTGACGAACCTACATTACTAGGGGAGGCATTTTTTTATCTCAAGTGTTGTCGTTGTTTATGTCTTTATTGTTTAAATCACTTAAGTTATTTAATTATCTTTATTGTCAAACGTTATTATGAAAATCCTCTATTGAGGTTAGCATAAGGTGGTTGTGCTATTGGGAGTAATTTACTTTCATAGGTTGTGAGGACGGGAGATAGTGTTAAGGGTTGGGTAATTCGGCTCTATAATGCCTTGAGTAAAACTATTGTTGCTCTTTGGTGAAAGTGATTAAGTTGGGTGAGGGCCTCAAAGATGTAGGCAAGTTGTACCGAACTGCGTTATCAAATCTCAGGTATTGATTTGTTTATTTAGCACTTAATTTTTCTATTTTAGTTTGTGTTAAAAAAATTTACAGTTGTTGACACAATTGCTTTATATCAAGCAACCACAGATACAGTTCAAAGCAACTATAGCTGAACCAGAATTTTGTAGAACTAAATCTTTTCAAAATTTTTATTGATAATTCTATTGATTGAACAAGTGAAAATTATTTAATATCATTAATCTAGCTTTTGTTGTATTTATCTTTATTGATATAATTTAAGTATAAGATACTGAAGATTTTCATACTGTAGGTGCATTATTCATTTTTCATTAGTAAATAATATTATTAACAATATAATAATCTTATTTAAGTTTATGTTATTTACAGTGTTGTTCCTAACGATTTATAGGGCCTAGGCAAAGTAAAAAAATGACCTTTATTTTGCCTCTTTTTGTTTTTTAGAAGTGTCAAGAGTGAGCCTTTATAAAGAATAAAATGAGGCAAAATAAGGACATGCCAAACCTAGTTATTTGAATGTTCACTAAAATTTATACAATAGTTGATAATGAAATCTAATTGTATCTTATTCGAATTAGATATAAGATTATAGTGTTAAAGTTTAGCGTGTGATGCCTAAGGTTAATCTTGCGTGGAAATGTTTGGATCTCGTTTGATGGCTTTTGATGAACTCTCTTACCATAATCCTATAAAATCCATCGATCAAATGATTGTTTGACATTTTCCATATGATGCTTACGTAAATAAAGAAATAGAAAAAAGGTATAAAGTGAATTTATCCTCAAAAGGTGTGGTTATTTATATAATTGTATAAAGATGTATTAGAATAAGGATGGTAATTGTTTATATTGGGTCAAGTTGACCTTTCATTGTGTCTTTACTCTTCGATAAAACATTAACCTTTCAACCAAATCTTACATTATCTCTCAGCCTATAATCAAGTTGGTTTTTGTCACTCGACCTAATTTTCATATATTTTACTTGTTACACAAATGTTTATAATATTGCATCTATATCTCTATTGAAAACCACATTCCCATTTCAAGATCATTCTGTTGCTCTAACTCAATTCAAGTTGCATGTTAGTTATCCTACTTTTTTGAAGATTTCGTTCTCTCTAAAACACTACAAAGACTGAATTTTCAAGAAGAAATCAGTGGTTGTTAAACAAGAAAAGGAAGACAGGAGTAAAGAAGAAAATTTAATTTTTAGCAAGGACTTCATCCAAATTTTTTGCAAGGACTTCATCCACCATTTATTTATAATATAGAAAAAAAGAACTTAACAGTTGAGAAATTTAAAGGAATTTTAGCTCCTTTGTGTCTTTCCCTGTTATTGAGAAAGACTAGGGCTTATTTCATACCTAATTAAAATTAAACTCTTAATTTAAAGTTTATTTCTAACTATAATTAGAATTTAATCTTAATAACTAAAATATATAATATTTAAAAGAATTAGGGTTTATTTCATGATTGCTTAAATATTAGGAATGTCAAAATAATTTGACTTAACTTGCCTATTACATAGTTATAATGTATAATTCAATCATTTTATCATATAATATTCTAGTTACATATAAAGCATAAAATTAGTGTCTGCTCTGTTTAGATCCAATCATATTTGTTCTTACTAATTAGCATCTGACTTGTAATTTTTATTTTAAAATCTCAAATCACTATGGTTAAAGAATTTTTTTAAAAATATTAATCAAGAATAGCACAATATTCTCCCTATTATAGTGGAATCATTTATTAACTTATTCAACTATTTTCATATAATTGATTACTATATCTAAGTGTTATCAACTAAGCTATTCTAAATAAAATAGATCATAAGTAATACCAAAATATTAATAATTCCCATATGAGATACTTTGTTAATTTTAAGTCTAAAGATTAATTATACAATCATCATAATGAAGATATCCACGGACACACAAGTAATGTTCTATTTAGGATCCTCATAATTAGGCTAATACGGTGAACTTATTCTCTAATAAGCACTTACATATTTATCTAAATATCTTTATACTTTAATCTATGAGATCAATTATATTCTTCACAAGAAAGAAATATAATATGTGCTACCGTCTTATCAATATTATGTCTTGATGAAAACTTATATTAGAATTAAATCTCATAATTATGATCTAATCTTAATTTCAATTATATAATAATTATTTCAAATATTTTATCTTTAATATTAAGTATTAAATATAATTTAAAAAATCACATAAAGATAAAAAATGACTTTCTTAAATAAATTAATAATGTCATACATTAATAGCAACCAACCAATTGGATTCAAAGGCATAAATGACATATCCCTAAAAAATCATAACATAAAAGCCTTAGATATTCTTCTAAACTTTCCTTAGCATATTGAATCATCTCAACCAAAGCTTTCATATAAAATTTATGCCTAGTTTAACAAGCAATGTTGAAATTATCTCTAATTATCTAGTTATCTTTGTTTTATCTCCATTTGTATCCTAAATCAAATTATAAGAATATTGTGTACATTCAAAAATTAAATAAGTGTTGAAAGATAAATATTAGGAAAAATGAAAAATTTTGTGTATATCAAGTTTAGAGATTTTGATGCAAACGACGACAATAATTTTGGGACAATGAAACTTCAAGCTCATACTTTCACAAATAATATGAAATCAGTCAACACATAAGAGAATACGTTTAAGAATGAATCTACAAGTGAAGGGCATATGATGGCCAAATTGAAAGATAATGCAGAATTCACTGCTATTGGTAAGAGGAAGCCCAATAGGAAGAAGAGACCTTCTTCTTCTAGTTTGTGCGAATGATAGTCATAACTTGGAATGTTAAGGGAATGAATTCTCTAACCAAAGAATTTCTTGATCAAAGACTTCACTTCAGAGAATAAAGCCTGGATTATCCTATAATCTTGAGTCTAAAATCAAATGTGATAGATGCATCATTCTTTATTTTTTTTGCCTAACTTTGGGAAACTAGTTGACAACTACAATACTCATCTTAATTATAAGATACTAGTTTTATATGATGTTGATAAATGTGAATTGGTAAATTCAATGGTGTTGGATAAAGTAATTCATCTTAGAATTAATCTCAGGGAGCTTAATCTCGTTGTATATGTTTTCTTTATATATGTATTTAACTATGAAGCTAATTTCTAGGCCAAGCTAAGCGAACTGTCTTTAAGAATTAAAGAACCTTGGATGTTGTTAGGAGACTTCAATGCCACCGTACTTCCTAATGAAGTTGAAGGTTTGTGCTCTCCCAGAACTATTTGTGAGGAATTGAAAATTTATGTCAATGATTTACAAGTTATTGGTCCTCCTTTTAGAGGAAACTTCTACATATGGAATAATAGGCAGACTGGCAATACCTTCCTTAGGAAGAAACTAAATTGTAGCCTTATTAATCTGGACAGGTTTCAAGACTTAACTCACTCTAGAACTTTATTTCCTAATTCCAACATGTCAAATCACTCACCCATTACTGTGCAAGTAACCAAATCTATGGATCTAAGGAGACATCTGTTCAAATTTAATGATTTCTTACCTAACATTGCAGATTTTAATGAAGTTGTTAAGAAAGGTCTAAGTTATGATGTGGCAGGCACTAAATAATACATCTTCACTAGAAAAATGGGCAAGGTTAAGAAGAAACTTAAAGATTTTTATAGGCTAAACATAGGCAACACTTATCATCTTTTTCAAACAACCAAGTTACCTTTGAATAAAGCATAATATAAAGTTTATACGAAACCTTACTCTCCATCTTTGCAAAGTATTGAAAGGGTAGCATTGAATAATCTTTCCTAGGTTGTGGATTATGATTATTCTTTGATGAGGCAAAGATCAAGAATCACTTGGCTTAAAAAAGGTGATAGGAATTCCTCATTCTTTCTTTCTTTTTAAATAAAGGTTTGATTTCTAGATAAGCTATAAAAAGAATTATAACTATTTCAAACTTTGGCATAATCCTAACTACTAAAAGTCAAGTCATTAATGAAGTTAATGATTATTTCTTAAAGTATTTTGGTTCTCCTTCATTAGCTATCTATTCAAATAGGTTGATTAAAGAGATTTTTCAGAACCAGATCTGTTATCCAAAATTGAGCTATTTTTAGACCAATTTTTGTATAAGAAATGACAAATGACTTAAATTCAATGCATCTTTTTAAAGAACTAGGGCCAAATGACCTGAATGTGAAATTTTCCCTAAAAGTTGACATCTAGCCAATCATAAATTTGTTAAGGTAGCCTTGGAATTTTTCAATAAGACAAAATTGCTTACGGGTATTAATTTCACTTTCATTTGTCTTGTTCTTGAGGGCAAATAGCAAAAAATAATTAAGGATTATCATCCAATAGCATGCTGCAACACATTATATAAAGTGATATAAAAAGTAACTGCCAAAAGGCTAAAAATAGTCCTACAGAAGCTGATTGGACCTATAAAAGGTGCCTATATAATTGGGAGACAAATTGGAGACAATATCTCTAGAGTTTGAGAGATATTTAAGTTATATAATAGGAGAAAAGCCTACAAGAATTATTCTTTGAAGATTGACTTTTAGAAAGCCTATGATATAATTGATTGGACTTTCATCCTTTAACACACTTTATGCATATGGATTCCTTACAATTTTTATTAAATGGATAGAGCATTGCATTTTTATAGTATCATTCAATGTTCTTAAGATTGGAGAGCCATTTAAGCCAATCAAGGGAGCAAAAGAGATTAGGTAGGGGGTCCACTCTACCCCTACTTGTTCTCCTTGGCTATGAAAGTCTTCAATACGTTACTAGATAAAGTAATGGAAAGAAATCCTACATTCAAGTACTATGCTAAATGCAAAAGGTTGTCTATCTCAAGTTTAAACTTTTTTATAACGTCTTTCTTTTTTCTAAGGCTTATATCAATTCTATAACCTCCATTATCTCAACTCTTAATATATTAAACAAACTCTCAATGTTGTGCATGAATTGGGGGAAGAGTGCAATGTTCTTATCTACTAGTGCCATTAATCATATGGCATCTTTGGAAGATATCACATGCATCAAAATGTTTGAGCTACTAGTGAAATATCTTGGTATTCTAATATCCTCAGCTAGACCAAGTCATTTAAACTTTAAGCCCCTAACTGACAAGATTCTTTCCAAAGTTAACTATTGGAGTTTTAGGGACTTGTCACTGGCTGGTAGACACAACTAATAAAATCCATTCTTAGCTCATTTGGTGTCTATTAAGCCTTTTGCATGCCATTCTCTTATAGCATTAGCCAAGCCATTGATATAAAACTAAGAAGGTTTCTGTGAATATGTCACAAACTAAATGATTTCAATACTAGAATAAGATGCTTTGATATATGTAAACATAAAAAGAATGGAGGTTTAGGCATTACTTCTATCAAAACTACCAATAAGGTCTTATTAATAAAAAGAGCTTGACAAACAATCCTTTTTGGTTCAATGGGTGCACGCCCACTAAATTAAAGATTATAACTTTTAGACCTTTAAAATTCCTACTAATGGTAGAATTAAAAGCAATATCAGAGGTGCTTATGGGAGTCATTTTGGTAATAGAAAATCCACTTTCTTTTGGTTTGATATATGGTGATCTCTTGAACCCTTGGAATAGATAAGGTCACAAATCTTCTCAGAAGTATCATTGATCAAAGTTTGAGTGTAGCACAAGCTCTACCAATAGTGAAAACTCATCTGAATTCATGTTGTGTCTAGTTTCTATTGATTTTTCTTGCCTTTATATCTTCATTTTGGTTGCAAATTATTGTGTTTTGATCCAAACGTGAGAAGAATTGACTAAAAATGGTGTGAATATTGCATGAATGTTAATTAGATTGTCTTGTGAATGTTGTATGAAAAATTAGAAGAATTATGCATCAAAAAGTGAAATGGGACTTGACCATTGCATGAATTAATTTAATTATGCATGCAAATGGTGTCACACTTGTGACCACCTAATGCACACTTGTGACAAGTTTTTCCTTTAATTCATCTAATTATTATATGGAATTTGTAGGTTGAAGGTTTGAAAACCTAGAACTATAATAAGACTAAAAATAAAAAGAAGAGAGGAAGGTGGCGGCACATTCTATCATTCTACACATTCTTGACATAGATACCTTCATTCAGAGATAAAGAATAGATAAAGAGAAAGAAGAGGAGAAGAGAGGAGAGAACATAGAGAGTAAGGTGAGGAAGAGAGAAACACATCAATAAGGTGAATACAGTGTGAGCCTTTGATCATCTGGGTGATAAACAAGCAAAAGTAGAAGGCGAGAGCTAATGTAGGAAACTTGAAAAGGGTAAGAGACCATCACAACTCCCTCATCAAATCCTTTTTTGCTTATTTTGTTCTTTATCTGTTGCATTGATTCTTTGTTATTTTACTGGACTCATTATTCTGTAGCTTAACCGACTCTTACTCTGTAGCTTTTGATAGTTCATTTGGTTATTTACTTAATTTTTTGCTTTAATACTGCTCTTATACTGATAAAGATGGGGTTGAATTATATGAAGATGATGAATCTTATTATTTCTATGATGGGTTGATCTCTTTTTCTTAAGAATTAATGCTGCTATTTTAGTAAAATATGTATGATTGAGGGATTGTGATGTTGTCTAATGTTTGCTATAGTTTTTGAACTAAATGGATGTAATAACATGACCAAATGTTGCATCATTTTGGTATTAAATGAAGAATCCAGAGAAGAAATTTATTATGGAACGAGAAACTATAAGCGCTTAGTTTAAGAATTAGAAATATATTAAACTAAGTGGTAATTAGTATTTGGGTTTCCATAATTAATTCAGATGATAACATGTCAAATACGAAAGTTAGATTTAGTTTATTATTCGAGTTGATCTTAGAACCTAACAATTAATTTGAGGAAGACAATTATCCAATCATTTCCTCTTAATCATACATAGGAGATTAAATTAGTGAAATTGATTTTCGAGAGTTTTCCACTTTAATTAATCTATTTGTTTTTGCTCCCGGTTAATTCTGTTTACTTTTCAGTTTAATTTTTTGATTTTCTTTAAACCTTCACTCAACAATTGGGATAGAATGTTTAGGATTGCTTCTGTTTTTATTTTTATTCAAGGTTAATTTAAGGGGGCCAATTTCACCTTCTTGAGAGATGACCCTGGGTAATCAACTACAAATACCTCATATACTTGTGAGTAGGATAACCTAAGTATTTTTTAGAACTTATTTTTAGGCAGAAAAAGTTTTTAGTACCATTGTTGGGGAAGGTGTTTAGAATTTAGAATTAAATTAATTTTTATTGTTTTTGTCTATTCATACATACATGTTTTATTATGTTGTTTCGTTGATTTATTTGTTTAATTTTTGTTATTAATTTAGCACTGCCTTTAGTTAGTCCTTGCTAGGAAAAAGATCTGTAGAAGTGAACTCTTTAAGTTTATGCCAGGAAGGAGATCTCTAGATAGTGAACCTTGTCCCTTTTATTGATAACATATATCGAATACGAAGATTTCAAAGGGACTATAAAAGACGATCGTAAGGAACCCAAGCGTTAAGATCAATTTAATAACTAAAAGATGGGTGAAAGGCAGTTAGTAATGAAGGACTACACTAGATCGGTGATCGGTACTGCCACTTTATGCATATGTTTGGGAAAGGCTGCTAGAAACTATGAATTGAAGAGTATCCACTAAAACATACTGGCATCTTTTTATAGAGTTCCTAATGAAGGCCCTTTGAACTTCATTCAAGATTCTATACCACTTTAGATACCTTTCCTTTGGATGGCTTAAATAAAGATCAACTCATAATGAGATGCTTTCCATACATATTGAAGGATCCAGTTAAAGAATGGCTTATGACCCTTCTACCCGATTTATTGACTACATGGGAGGAAGTGTACAACAAATTCATGGGAAAGTTCTATTCCCATTAAAAGACTTCTAAGTTACTGACGAAGATAGCAATCTTCACTTAGATGGAGGAGAGCCATTACATGAGACATGGGAATGCTTTAAACTCTTGCTTATACAGTGTCCACATCGTCATTTTCCACTTCACATGCAAAAGTAATTCTTCTATGATGGATTACGCAATAGTATCAGTACATAATTGACAATGCAGTAAGAGGAGCTATGGGAGAGAAGACGGCTAAAGAAATCTATAAAATATTCAAAATGTTATGGATAATTCTTAACAAAAGAGCATAAGGGGAAGAAAAATTATAAAGTGAGCTTAAATCAGGAATTGACTATGCAATTAGCTGAGTTAACAAGGAATGTAAAGGTGCTAACTATAAGACTACCCTAAAATGTTTCAAATTAAGAGGTATGTGGTATATATGGAACTCGTGGTCATTGAGCTAATGTTTGTTCGTGAGTCTTTTATAGATAAGGAAGAACAAGTGAACTCACTTAACAGTTTTCAACCAAGGGAGTGAAATGATTCGTATTCAAATACCTACAACCCTGGTTGGAGAAACCACCCTAATTTTTTATGGAAGACCAACAATCCACCAGTACAATCCCAACCACAATACTAAAATTTTCATAGGCCAAATTATTACTAAGAGCAATCCTAACTTCAAAATCCACCAATCAAGCCTTCTTTGAAGGAAAGCCTAAATGTGTTTATTCATATCACATCTCAAAATCAAGAAACGAACAATAAGAGATTCAATTCTTTGGAGGAGACTGTGAAGATGATTGAGATCCAAGTAGGGCAACT
This sequence comes from Erythroxylum minutifolium, assembly GCA_027123815.1. NCBI lineage: Eukaryota > Viridiplantae > Streptophyta > Magnoliopsida > Malpighiales > Erythroxylaceae > Erythroxylum > Erythroxylum minutifolium. The sequence continues at coordinate 680 of JAOTJB010296272.1, read as the reverse complement.
TGTTGCTTAAATGCAGAATAATCAAAAAGGAAAGTTTCTTAGTCATCCTAAGCAAGCCTAAGCAATAATGTTCTAAGAAGTGGAAGAGTATTTGAAAATCACATTAAGATTCTTCCTAATATATCTGACGCTGCTAATCAAGAGGAGGAGAGCCTCGTAAGAGAAAAAGATGAGCAGAAGGAGGTAAGCAACGGGCATGACTAATCACATTCAAAAAGGTGAAAAACTTAAACATGACACCAAGTGTAACACCCCATTATCCTAGGGTACGCACCGGGACGCCCGTAGGTCATTCGGATACATATCCTAAGATAAGGGAGCGCTACGTGCGATCGCTACCATACTCCACATGGCATCACATACATTTAAATAATTAAAACCAGTAATTGGAAATCACAAGATTTTTAAAACCAAAATCTTCCTCTTTTCATTACTCATAAACAATAGTTTATACATCAATTGTACAGTCTGTACATACTGAAACCCTAATACAGATACTATGAAAGAGGACGAAAATACAACAACTCCTAACTAGGTCATCCAAAAATCTGAAGTCCCAGCTGACCCACCTGTGTGCCATGACCTCTCTCGCCAATCTGGTCCACACAGTCTCAGAGTAGTCCCTCTGGAGCTAGGAGCCTAATCTCTCGGTCCTGAAAAATATTTTGCAATTTTGGGTG
>JAOTJB010296169.1:0-16659 GCA_027123815.1 Erythroxylum minutifolium | reverse complement strand
TTTTTCAAAAATCCCATTTATTCACAATTTTACCGGAAAAATGTCATGAATGCATGTACAGATATTTTTCATGTGCAGAAATCACTGTTCACAAATGCATGAGCATGAGATGTGTTTTCCTATTGCTCTCATGTGTACCCGTTTCTATGGTTTAACCCGTTATACGGAAACGAGATGTTACAGTTTTACCCACCGAAGGTGCTCACTGGGTTATGTTGCCCACCGAGGGTGCTTAACGACTGTGCCAAAGGGCTTTTTTGCACATCGAAGGTACCTAACTGACTGTTTTTCCCACCAAAGGTGCCTAACAAATCTACCAACAGACTGTTTTGGCCATCGAAGGTGCCTAGGGACCTTACGAATGGGCTCTTTTGCCCATCGAAGGGGCTTAGCAACTATACCAACTGGTTGTTTTGCCCACCAAAGTTATCTAACTAGCTGTTTTTTCCCCCAAGGATGCCTAGTGACCATGTCAACTGGTTGTTTTACCCACCAATGGTGCCCAACTGGCTGTTTTTTCCATCAAAGGTGCCTAGCGTTCGTGGAAACAGGCATTTTTGCCCACTCAAGGTGCTTAGAAACCTTGCCAACAGGCTGTTCCGCCCACCGAGGGTGCCATGTGACCATTTCAATGGCCTATTTTCCCCACTGAATATGCCTAACAATCGTGTCAACGAGCTATTTTGTATGCCTAGTGACCTTGCCAACGGGTAGTTTTACCTACGGAGGGTGCCTAAGAACTATGCCAATGGGTTGTTTTGCTCACCCAAGGTGCCTAACTTCTGTGCCAATGGGTTGTTTTGCCCACTAAGGGTCCCTATCGGTCACGCCTATGGGTAAGTTTTCCAGCCAAGGGTGTTTTGCCCACTGAAGGTTTCCAACGGGCTGTTTTTCTCAGCAAAGGTGCCTAGCAACAACACCAACTAGTTGTTTTACTCACTATAGGTGTGCCAATAGGCTGTCTTGCCCACCAAAGGTGTGCCAACGGGCTATTTCTCCACTGAACTTGTCTAGTGGCCGTTCCAACAAGTTGTTTTACCCACCAAAGGTGCCTAGTGATCTTGCCAATGGACTATTTTGCCCATCGATGCCAATGGGCAGTTTTGCCCACCCAGGGTGCCTAGCGACCTTACCAATGGGCCATTTTTTCCACCGAATATGCCTAGTGACTGTGCCAACGAACTATTTTGCCTACTAAATGTGCCTAGTGACTATGCCAACAGGTTATTTTGCCCATCTAAAGTGCCTAGTGCCTAGCGAATGTGCCAACTGACTGTTTTCCCATCGAAGGTGCGCCAACAGGTTGTTTTTACCACCAAAGATGCCTAGCTACCTTACCAATGGGCTATTTTTCCCATTGAAGGCATGGAAATAGGTTGTTTTGCCGACCAAAGGTGCACCCACGCATTATTTTTCCACCAAATGTGCCTAACGACCGTGTCAAAAATCTTTTCCACCCACTGATGGTGTGGAACTGGCTCTTTTTCCCATTTTGATGCCTAACAATTGGGCTAACAGGTTGTTTTACCAATCGAAGGTGGATAACAACCATGCTATAGGGCTATTTTGTCGACCCAAGGTGTATAATGACCGAGTGAATGAGCTGCTTGGCCCATCGAGGGTTTCTATCTACTGTACCAATGGGCTGTTTTGCCCACCAAAGGTGCCTAGCGACCATGCCAACAGGCTGTTTTAGCCACCGAAGGTTCCTAAGAGGTTGTTTTGCCCACCGATGGTGCCTAGCGACTGTCCCAACGGATTGTTTTACCCACCGATGATGCCTAATGATCATGCCAATGGGCTATATTGCCCACCGAATGTACCCAACAGCTATTTTTCCAACCGAAGGTGCCTGGTGACCTTACCTATAGGATGTTTTACCCAGCGAAGGTGCCTAACAACTGTGCCAATGGACTGTTTTGCCCATCGATGCCAATGGGCAGTTTTGCCCACCCACGGTGCCTAGCAACCTTGGAAATCAAAGGGCCATTTTCTTCACCAAATATGGCTAGTGACCTTGGAAATGGACTATTTTGGCCACTAAAGGTGCCTAGCGACTGTGCCAATAGGCTATTTTGCCCACCCAAGGTGCCTAGCGACCATGTGAATGAGCTGTTCTACCCACCTGAGGTGCCCAATCGGTTGTTTTGCCCACCGATGGGGCCTGGTGAATGTGCCAACTGATGTTTTCCTATCAAAGGTGCGCCAATGGGTTGTTTTTCCCACCAAAGATGCCTAGCGACCTTACTAATGGACTATTTTGTGCAAATAGGCTGTTGTGCCCACTATTGGTACACCAACACTTTGTTTTTCCACCAAATGTGCCTAACAACCATGCCAAAAAACTTTTGTGCCCACCGATGGTGTCGAACTAGCTCTTTTTTCCATCAAAGGTTTCTAGCAATTAGGCCAACGGGTTGTTTTGCCAATCGAAGGTAACTAGCAACCGTGCCAATAGGCTATGTTGCCCACTCAAAGTGTATAGCGACCGAGTGAACGGATTGTTTTGCCCACAAGGGTTTCTATCAACTGTGCCAACGAGCTATTTTGCCCCCCAATGGTGCCTGGTGACTATGCCAATAGGCTATTTTACCCACCGAAGGTTCCCAATGGGTTGTTTTGCCTACCGATGGTTCCTAGTGACCATCCCAACGGGTTGTTTTACCCACCAAAGGTGCCTAACGATCATGCCAATGGGATGTTTTGCCCACCGAATGTACCCAATCAGCTATTTTTCCTACTGAAGTTACCTAGCGGCCTTACCAATTGGTTGTTTTTCCCACCAAAGATGCCCATGGGTTGTTTTCCCATCGAGGCTATTTAAAAATAGTGCCAACAGGTTGTTCTACCTACCAAAGGTGCCTAACTACTATGCTAACATGTTGTTTTTCCACCAAAGTTTCCTAGTGACCATTCCAGCTAGTTGTTTTACTCACCAAAATTACCCAACGGGTTGTTTTTCCCACCAAAGGTGCTTAGCTACTATTCGAATAGGCTGTTTTGCCCATCGAAGGTGCCTAGCGACCGTGGCAACGAGCTATTTTGCCCACTGAATGTGCCAATCAACCGTGCCAACAGGCTATTTTACCCATCGAAGGTGCCCAATAGGTTGTTTGCCCACTGATAGTGCCTAGTGACCATTTCAACTGGCTATTTTCCCACTGAAGGTGCCCCACGAGCTATTTTTCTACCAACGGTGTCTAGCGAACAAGCCAATGGGCAGTTTTACCCACCGTAGGTGCCTGGCGACTGTGTCAACTAACATTTTTACCCACCAAAGTTTCCAAAGGGGTTGTTTTATTGATTAAAGGTGCCCATCGATCATACCAACGAGCTATTTTTCCAACCGAAGGCATGCAAACGGGCTATTTTGCCTACCAAAAGTACGCTAATACGTTGTTGTTTCACCAAATATGCCTAGCGATTATTTCAACGGGCTATTTTTCCCACTGAAGGTTTGACATCTGGATATTTTTGTCACAAATGGTGCCTAGCAATCGGGCCAATGGATTGTTTTTCCATCTAAAGGTTCCTAGCAACCATGGCAACGAGCTATTTTTCCCACCCAAAATGCATGTCGATTGTGTCAACAGGCTGTTTTGCCCATTGATGATGCTTAGCGACTATGCCAACAAACTATTTTGCCACCGATGGTGCGTAGCAACCGTGCCAATAGGTTGTTTTGCCACCCAAGGTGCATAGCCACATAGCAAAATGGTTACTTTTGTCCATCGAAGGTGTCTAAGGATTGTACTGATAAGCTGTTCTACCCACCAATGGTGCCCAACGAGCTGTTTTGCCTATGGAGGGTGCCTAATGACCATGCCAACAGGCTATTTTGCCCACTGAAGGTGCCTAGTGACTGTGCCAACATACCATTTTACCCACTGAAGATGCCCATTAGGTTGTTTTGCCTACCGAGGGAGCCTAGTGACCATACCAACGAGTGTTGTTGCCCACCGAAGGTGCCCAATTGACTGTTTTTCCAACTAAAGATGCCTAGCGAATGTGCCAACAGGCTATTTTGCCCACCGAAGGTGCCTAGGGACTTTGTGAATGGGCTATTTTCCCCACCGAAAGTACCCAACTGGCTATTTTTCCCATCAAATGTGACCAGCTACCGTGCCGACGGGCTCTTTTGCCATCAAAAGTGCCTAGCGATAATGCCAATAGGTTTTTTGCCCTCTGAGGGTGCCTAGCGAATTTGTCAGTAGGCTGTTTTGCCCACCCAAGGTACCTAGCGAATGTGCCAATGGGCTATTTTGTCAATGAAACGTGTCTAGCAACTGTGCCAACTAGTTGTTTTGCCCAGTAAAGGTGCCCAATTGGCTGTTTTTCACTTAAAGTTGCCTAGTGACCATCCAACGGGCTGTTTTACACACCTATGGTGCCCAACTGGCCATTTTTCCCACTAAAGGGGCCTAGTGATCTTGCCAATGGGCTCTTTATCCCACCCAAGGTGCCTAGCGATTGTATCAACGGACTATTTTGCCTACCAAGTATGCTTTGCAACCTTGCCAACAGACTATTTTGTCAATTGAAGGTGCCTAGCGACTGTGCCAACAGGCTAATTTGCCCATTTACGGTGCCTATCGACCATGCAAACGGGCTGTTTTACCCATCTAAGGTGCCCAATGAGTTATTTTGCCCATCGATGGTGCCTGGCGAACGAGCCAACTGACTATTTTGCCATTGAAGGTGTGGCAACGAGGTGTTTATCCCATCGAAGATGCCTAGCGACTGTTCCAACTGGCTGATTTCACACCAAAGGTGCCCCACGGGCTATTTTTCCACCAAAGGTGTCTAACGAACAAGCCAATGGGTAATTTTACCCACTGTAGGTGCCTAGCAACCATGCCAACTGGCTTTTTTACCCACTAAAGTTTCCCAACGGGGTGTTTTATCGATCGAAGGTGCCTATCAACTGTACCAATGGGATATTTTGCCAACCAAAGGCATGCAAATAGGCTATTTTGCCTACCGAAGGTGCACCAATACGCTATTTTTTCACCAAATATGCCTGACGATTGTTTCAACGGATTATTTTGCCCATCGAAGATTTGACAATTGGCTATTTTTCCAACCAAAGGTGCCTAGCAACTGGGCCAATGGGTTGTTTTGCCATCTGAAGTTTCGTAGCGACCAAGCCAACGAGCTGTTTTGCTCACCCAAGGAGCATGTTGATCATGTCAATGAGCTATTTTGCCCATTGATGATGCTTAGCAATCGTGCCAACGAACTATTTTGCCCATCGAAGGTGCCTAGTGATCGTGCCAACGGGCTATTTTACCCACCGAAGCTGCCCAACGGGTTATTTTGCCCACCGATAGTGCGTAGTAACCGTGCCAACGGGCTATTTTTCCTACCCAAATGCATAGTGACCAAGCAAAATGGCTATTTTTGTCCACCGAAGATGCCTAAACATCATGCCAATAAGCTGTTTTACCCACTGAAGGTGCTCAACGAGCTGTTTTGCCTACCGAGGGTGCCTAACAACCATGCCAATAGGCTATTTTAGCCACCGAAGGTGGCTAGTGACCGTGCCAACATACTATTTTACCCACCGAAGGTTCCCATTTGGTTGTTTTGCATACTGAGGGTGCTTAGCGACCGTACCAACGGGCTTTCTTACCCACCAAATGTTCCCAACTAACTATTTATCTAACCAAAGATGCCTAGCAAGTGTGCCAACGAGATATTTTGCCCACCGAAGGTGCCTAGGGACCTTGTGAATGGGCTCTTTTCCCCACTGAAGTTGACCAAAGGGCTGTTTTTCCCATCGAAGGTGCCTAGCTACCGTACCGATGGGCTGTTTTGCCCACCTAAAGTGCCTAGTGATAACGCCAATTGGTTTTTTTACCCTCTGAAGTGCCTAGCGAATTTGTCAGCATGCTGTTTTGCCCAACGGGTTGTTTTTTGCCTAGCGATCATATCAACTAGCTATTTTACCCACCAAAGGTGCCCAACGGGCTGTCTTACCCACCGAAGGTATTCCAATGGGCTATTTTTCCCATTGAACTTGCCTAGTGACTGTGCCAATGGGCTGCTTTAGCCACTAAAGGTGGCCAACGAGCTATTATACCCACTGAACATGCCTAGTGATCTTGCCAACGGGCTGCTTTACCCATCGAAAGTCCCTAGTGACCGTGCCAATGGACTATTTTGGCCACTGAAGGCAATGGACAGTTTTGCCCACCCAAGGTACCTATCGACCTTGCCAACGAGCCATTTTTCCACCGAATATGCATAGTGACAGTGCCTAAGAACTATTTTGCCCACCGAAGGTGCCTAGCAACCATGCCAATAGGTTGTTTTGCCCTCCCAAGGGGCCTAGCGACGATGCCAAGGGGCAGTTTTACCCACCTAAGGTTCCCAGCAGGTTGTTTTGCCCACTGATGGTGCCTGGCGACTCTGCGAACTGACTATTTTCTCATTAAAGGTGTGCCAATGGGCTGTTTACCCGCCGAAGGTGCCTAGTGACTTACAAATGGGCTATTTTGCCCATTAAAGGCATGAAAACAGGTTGTTTTGCCTACCAAAGGTGCTCCAATGCATTGTTTTTTCCACCAAATGTCCCTAGCGACCGTGCCAACGAGCTGTTTTACCCACCGAAGGTATGGCAACTGGCTTTTTTTCTCATCAAGGGTGTTTAGTGACCAGGCCAACGAGTTGTTTTGCCAAATGAAGGTGACTAGCGACTGTGCCAACGGGTTGTTTTACCTACCTAAGGTGTATAGCGACCGAGTGAATGGCCTGTTTTGCTTATTGAGGGTGCCTAGCGACTGTCTCAATGGGCTATTTTGCCCACCGAAGGTGCCTAGTGTCAATTCCAATGGACTATTTTACCCATCGAAGGTGCCCACTAGGGTGTTTTTCCCACCAAGGATGCCTAGCGACTATGCCAACGGGCTATATTGCCCACTAAAGGTGCCTAGTGACCATGCCAATACGTTGATTTACCCACCAAAGGTGCCCAACAACTTATTTGGCTCACCGATGCTGCCCAGCAACTGTTCCAATGAGTTGTTTTACCCACCCTAGGTGTGTAGCAACCGTGCCAACGAGTTATTTTGCCCACTAAATGTTCCCAATTAGTTGTTTTTCCAACCAAAGGGGCTTAACGACTGTGCCAACGGGTTGCTTTAGCAACCAAATGTGCCCAATGGGCTATTTTTCCCACAGACGGTGGCTAGAAACTATGCCAACATGCTATTTGGACCACCGAAGGTTCCTAACGACTATTCCAAAGGGTTATTTTTCCACTGACGGTTCCTAATGACCATCCCAAGGGGTTGTTTTACTCACCAAGGTTGCCTAACGGGCTGTTTTTCTTAGCGAAGGTTCCTTGAGACCATGCCAACAGGCTATCTTGCCCACTCAAGGTGCCCAATGAGCTCTTTTCCAGTGAAGAGCCTTAGCGGCTTTGCCAACTAGTTGTTATGGCCACCGATGTTAGCCAATGGGCTATTTTTCCAATCGAGGGTGCCTAGTAACTATGCCAATGGGTTGTTTTGTCCATCCAAAGTGCCTAGCGATCGTTCCAACCTACTATTTTACCCATCGAAGCTGTCCAACACATTTTTTACCCACTGATGGTGCGTAGCGACCGTCTCAACAGACTATTTTGCCTAGCGAAGGTGTGCCAATGGGTTATTTTTCAAATCAAAGGTGCCTAGCGACCATGCCAACGGGTTGTTTTGCCCACCAAAGGTACCCAACAGGCTATTTTTCCTATTGAAAGTATCTAACCACAAAGCTAATAGGTTGTTACGCCAATTGAGAGTGACTAATGATTGTTCCAACAGATTGTTTTCCAGCCAAAGTTGATTAGCGACCATTCTAACGGGCTGTTTTACCTACGAAAGGTGCCCAATAGGTTGTTTTACCCATTGAAGGTACCTAATGGGCTATTTTTCCCACCGAAGATGCCTAACGACCATGCCAACGGGTTATTTTGGGCATCAAAGATGCATAGTGACTTTACTAATGAGCTTTTTTGCCCACCGAAGGTTTTCCAACATGTTGTTTTTCCTATTGAAGGTGCTTAGCAACAGTGCCAATGCGTTGTTTTACATACCTAAGGTGCCTAACGGACTATTTCTCTCACTAAGGGTGCCTAACTATCATGTCAACGAGTTGTTTTGCCCATCGATGGTGCTTAAAGACCATGTCAACTGGTTGTTTTTTTCACCAAAGGTGCCTATCGAACATGCCAACGTGCTGTTTTGCCCACCATAGGTGCCTAGATACCATGCCAATGGGCTTTTTAACCCACCGAAGATGCCCAACAGGCTGTTTTTCCAACAGTGGGTGCCTAGCAACTGTGCCAACGGGTTGTTTTACTAACTGAAGATGACTACTAACCATTCCAACGGGTTGTTTTCCCACCGAAGGTCACTAACGACTGTGCCAAAAGGCCATTTTACCCACCTCAGGTGACTAGCAACCGTTCCAACAGGCTGCTTTCCCACCAAAGGTGCCCCACGGGCTTTTTTTCCACCAAAGGTGTCTAGTAAATATGCAAATGTGTTGTTTTACCCACCGTAGGTGCCTGACGACTGTATCAATTGACTTTTTTACCCACCAAAGATACCCAACGGGCTTTATTTTCAACTGAAGGTGCCTATCGACCTTACCAACGGGCTCTTTTTCCCACCAAAGGCATGCAAACAGTTTGTTTTACCCACCGAAGGTGCATTAATGCACTGTTTTTCCACCAAATGTGCCTAGTGACTGTGTTAACGGACTATTTTGCCCACTAAAGGTGTCACAACTAGCTATTTTTCCCACCGAAGGTGTGGCAACAGGTTGTTTTGCCCATAACAACTATGCAAACAGCCTGCTTTGCCCATCAAAGGTGCCCAATGGGCTGTTTTTCCCATCTAAGAGGCCTAGCAACATGCCAACGGGCTATTATGCCCACCAAAGGTGCTTAGCGACTGTGCCAACGGGCTGTTTTACCCATCAAAGGTGCCCAATGGGTTGTTTTGCATACCGATGGTATCTAGCGACCGTGCCAATGGGCTGTTTTACCCACCAAAGGTGCCTAAAGACTGTTTTAACGGGCTATTTTGCCCATCAAAGGTGCCTAGCGACCGTGTCAAGGAGCTGTTTTCCCCACCAAGGTTGGCTAGAAATGGTGCCACAGGCCATTTTTCCCACTGAAGGTGCTTAGTGACTATGTTAATGGACTATTTTACCCATTGAAGGTACCTAGGACCTTGCGATTAGGCTTTTTCGCCCACCAAAGGTGCCCAATGGGCTGTTTATCCCGTCATAGGTGCCTAGCCACCGTGCCAACAGGCTTTTTTACCCACTGAAACTCCCTAGCGATAATGTCAACAGGTTTTTTTTGCCCTTCAAGGGTGCCCAGCGAATTTTCCACAAGGTTGTTTTCACCTCCGAGGGTGCCTAAGGACCATGCCAACGGGATGTTTTACCCACCGATGGTGCCCAACTGACTATTTTTCTCACCAAAGGTGCCTAGCGATTGTGCCAACGAGCTGTTTTGTCCACCCAAGGTGCCTAGCGGCTGTATCAAAGGGCTGTTTTGCCAACTGGGGGTGTTTTGCAACCTTGCACAGGCACTGTTCTGCCCACTGAGTGTGCTTTGTGACCATGTCAACTGCTCATTTTTCCCACCAAAGGTGCCTAACGATCGTGTCAACGGGCTATTTGTGCACCCAACAGGTTGTTTCACCCCCCCAAGGTGCCTAACGATCGTGTCAGCTGGCTGTTTTGCCCATTCAGGGTCCCTAGCGGGTTTACCTACTAGTAGTTTTGCCAACCGAGGGTGTTTAACCTATTAAAGATGCCCAACGGGCTGTTTTTCTCACCAAAGTTGCCTAACAATCGCCTTAACTGGCTATTTTGCCTATAAAATATGTGCCAACAGGCTGTCTTGCCCATCGAAGGTGTGTCAATGGGCTATTTTTCGCACTCAACTTGCCTAGAGACAGTGCCAACGGGCTATTTTACCCACCGAATGTGGCCAATGGGTTGTTTTACTCACTAAAGGTGCCTAGTGATCTTGCCAATGAGCTGTTTTACATACAGAAAGTCCCTAGCAACTGTGTCAATGAATTGTTTTTCCCACCGATACAAGTGGGCAGTTTCGCCCACCCAAGGTGCCTAACAACCTTGCTAACGAGCCATTTTTTCCACCGAATATGCCTATTGACCATGCCAACAGACTATTTTGCCCACCGTATGTGCCTAGCGACTGTGCCAATAGACTATTTTACCCTCCTAAGGTGCCTAACGACCATGCCAACGGGCTGTTTTACCCATTTAAGGTGCCCAACGAGTTGTTTTACCCGGCGATGGTTCTTAGTGACTGTGCCAACTGACAGTTTTCCCATCGAAAGTGTGCCAACAGGTTGTTTTTCCCACCAAAAGGTGCCTAGTGACATTACCAGTGGGCTATTTTACCCATAAAAGGCAGGCAAATGGGTTGTTTTACCCACCAAAGATGTGCCAACATGTTGTTTTCACGACTAAATGTGCCTACCAACTGTGCCAACAAACTGTTTTGCCCACTGAAGGTGTGGCAACTGACCCTTTTTCCTATCAAAGGTGCCTAGCGACTAGGCCAACAGATTGTTTTGCCAACATAAGGTGACTAGCGACCATGCCAAAAGACTGTTTTGCCCACAAAAGGTGCCTAGCGACCGTGCCAACGGACCGTTTTACCTACTGAAGGTGCCCAATGGGTTGTTTTGCCCACAAATGGTGCTTAGCGACTGTGCCAATGGGTTATTTTGTTGACCGAATGTACCCAATCAGTTGTTTTTCCCACCCAAGGGGCCTAGCGACCTTACCGACGAGATGTTTTGCCCATCGAAGTTGCCAGTGACTGTGCCAACGGGCTGTTTTTCCCACCGAAGGTGCCCAATGGATTTTTTCCCACTGAGTCTAGCTAGAAATAGTGACAAAAGGTCATTTGGCCCACTGAAGGTGCCTAACAACCATGCCAACAAGTTGTTATTCCACCGACCATACCAATGGGCTATTTTGCCCCTCGAAGTTATCTGGGAACCGTGCCAACATGCTATTTTGCCCATCGATGGTGCCTAGAGATCATGTCAACTGGCTGTTTTACGTATTGAACGTGCCCATTGGGCTATTTTTTCCACCAAATCTTCCTATAAAACATGGCAATAGGATGTTTTTCCCACCGTTGGTGCCTAGCAACCTTGCGAACGAGCTTTTTTACCCACTAAAAAATGCCCAACAGGCAGTTTTTCCAATAGAGGGCGCCTAGCAATCGTGCCAAGGGGTTATTTTACCAATTGATGATGACTACAAACCGTTCCAATGGGCTGTTTTCCAAAAGAAGGTAAATAGTGACTGTACGAATGGGCTATTTTACCCACCTAAGGTGACTAGTGACCGTTCCAACATGCTGTTTTCCCACCAATGGTGCCCCACGAGCTGTTTTTCCACTAAAGGTGTCTAGCAAACATGCCAATGGGTAGTTTTACCCACTGTAGGTGCCTGGCAACTGTGGAAATTGACTTTTTTACCCACCAAAGTTTCCCAACGGGCTGTTTTATCGACTGAAGTTGCCTATCGATCATACCAATGGGCTATTTTGGCAACTGAAGGCTTGCAAATGGGCTATTTTGCCTACTGAAAATGCGCAAAAGTGCTATTTTTTCACCAAATATGCCTAAAAACTGTGTCAACGGACAATTTTGCCCACCAAAGGTGTGGCAACTGGCTGTTTTCCTACCAAAGGCACCTAGCGACTGGGCCAACGGGTCATTTTTCCAACTGAAGGTTTCTAGAGACCATTGCAACGGGCTATTTTACCCAGCCAAGGTATGTAGTGATCTAGTCAACGGGATATTTTGCACATTGATGATGCCTAGCGACCGTGCCAATGGGTTGTTTTGCCCATCGAAGGTGCCTAGTGACCGTGCCAACGAGCTATTTTATCCACTAAAGGTGCCCAACGTGTTATTTTGCCCACCGATGATGTGTAGCGACCATACGAACGGACTATTTTACCCACCCAAGGTACATAGCAATCGAGCCAAAAGGCTATTTTTATCTACCGAAGGTGCCTAACGATCATGCTAATAGGCTGTTCTACCCACTGAAGGTGCCCAACGAGCTATTTTGCCCACCGAGGGTGCCTAGGGAGGGCTATTTTGCCCACTGAAGGTGCCAAGTGACTATGTCAATGGAATATTTTACCCACTGAAGGTGGTCACTAGGTTGTTTTGCCCACCGAGGGTGCCTAACGACTGTGGCAACGGGCTTTGTTGCCTACTGAAGGTGCCCAACTAACTAATTTTCCCACTAAAAGTGCCTAGCGAATGTGCAAATGGGCTGTTTTGCCCACCAAAGGTGCCTAAGGACCTTATGAATGGCCTCTTTTCCCCACCGAAGGTGGCTAATGGGCATTCTTTTCCATCAAAGGTGCCTAGCCACTGTGCCAATGGGCTTTTTTGCCCACAAAAAGTGCCTAGCGACAATACCATCAGGTTTTTTTGGCCTCTAAGAGTGCCTAGCGAATTTACCAACAGGCTGTTTTGCCCACCTAAGGTTCCTAGCGACTATGCTAACGAGCTATTTTACCCACCAATGGTGCCCAACTAGCTATTTTTCCCACCAAACGTGCCTACGATCGTGCCAATGGATTGTTTTACCCACCCAAGGTGCCCAGCGACCGCATCAACAGGTTGTTTTTCCCATTGAGGGTGCTGATCAACCTTGCCAACAAATGTTTCTGCCTACTAAGGATGCTTCGCGACCATGTCAATGGCATATTTTGCTTACCAAAGGTACCTAACGATTGTGTCAACAGTCTATTTTACGCACACAAGGTGCCTAGCAACCCTGCCAATGGGTAGTTTTAACCACCGAGAGTGCCTAAGAATTGTGTCAACAGGTTGTTTTGCCCATCAAGGTGCCTAACGATAGTGCCAATAGGTTGTTTTGGTCACTAAGGGTCCCTAGTGGTTGTGCTTATAGGTAGTTTTGCCAACCAAAGGTGTTTGCCAGCCCATGGTGCCTACTGATTGTGCCAATGGGCTATTTTGCCCACTAAGGGTGCCTAACGATCGTGCCAATAGGCTGTTTTACACACCAAGGGTGCCTAAGGATCATGCCAATAGGTTGTTTTACCCACCAAAGGTGCCCAACAGGTTGTTTTTCCCACCAAGGATGCCTAGTAATCATACCAACAGATTGTTTTGCCCACCGAAGGTGACAAACAACCGTTGCAACGAGCTATTTTTCACACCAAAGGTACCCAATAGGTTGTTTTTCCTACCGAGGGTACCTAGCGACCATGCCAACGGGTTATTTTACCCATTGATGGTGCCTAATGACTGTGTCAATAGACTGTTTTGCCCACGAAGGTGTGCCAACGGGCTATTTTTCCCACTAAAGGTACTTAACGACCATGCCAACCATCTATTTTGCCTAATGAAGGTGACTAGCTACTGTTCCAATGGGCTATTTTGCCAACCGAAGGTGCCTACTGACTAAGCAAAGGGTTGTTTTGCCCAACCAAGGTGCCTAGCAACCATGCCAACGGGCTATTTTACCCATCGAGGGTGCCTAGCGACCGTGCCAACGGGCTGTTTTACCACCAAAGGTGCTTAAGGGTCAAGCCAACAGGCTGTTTTACCCATCAAAGGTGCCTAAAGGGCTGTTTTTCCTACCGAGGGTGCCTAACAACCTTGCCAATAGGCTGTTTTACCCATCGAAGGTGACTAACGACTATTCCAATGGGTTATTTTCCCACTGAAGGTGACTAGTGACCGTTCCAACGGACTATTTTTCCTACTGAAGGTGACTAACGACCGTGCCAACAGGCTATTTTGCTCACATAAGGTGCCTAGCCAAAGGGTCAACAGGCTGTTTTGCCCACCGAAGATGCCAAATTGGTCTTTTAGCCCACATAAGGTGCCTACTGATTGTGTGAACGGGCTATTTTGCCCACCAAAAGTGCCTAGCGATTGTGTCAATGGGTTGTTTTGCCCACCAAAGGTGCCTAACGACTGTGTTAATGGGCTGCTTTACCCATCGAAGATGCCCAATTGGTTTTTTGCCCACCCAAGGTGCCTACTGACTATGCGAAATGGCTACTTTGCCCACCGAAGGTGCCTAGAGACTATATCAAAGGGCTGTTTTGCTCACCCAAACTGCCTAACAATTGTGCCAATGAGCTGTTTATCCCAAAGAGGGTACCTAGTGACTATGCCAACTGGCCTTTTCTCCACCGGATGTACCTAGCGACAGTGTCAATAGATAGTTTTGCCCACCAAAGGTGTGCCAAGGGGCTGTTTTCCCCACCAAAGGTGCCTAGTGCCCTTGCCAATAAGCTATTTTACCCATCCAAGTTACCCAATGGGTTGTTTTTATCACTGAAGGTGCTTTGCCACCATGCCAACGGGTTGTTTTTACCTAAAGAAGGCACCTTGCGACCATATCAAGTGGTTGTTTTCCCACTGAGGGTGCTTAGAGACCACGTCAATGGGTTGTTTTGCCCACCAAAGGTGCGTAACTAATTGTTTTTCCCACCAAAGGTGCCTAGCAAACTTGCCAACGGGCTGTTTTGCCCACTGAAGGTGCCTAAAGACCGTGTCAACAGACTGTTTTACCCACCGAAGGTACCAATAGGCTTTTTTGTCCACCAAAAGTGCCCAACTGATTGTTTTTCCCACAAAAGGTGCCTAGCGAATGTACAAATGGGCTATTTTGCCCACCGAAGGTGCCTAGGGACCCTGCAAATGGGCTTTTTTGTCCACTGGAGGTGCTCAACGAACTGTTTTTCCCATCAAAGGTGCCTAGCCACCATGCCAACGGGCTCTTTTGCCCACCGAAAGTGCCTAGAGACTGTGCCAATTAGTTGTTTTGGCCACCAAAGGCATCTAACTGGCTGTTTTAACCCCCAAAGAAGCCTAGCGACTAGGTCAACGGGCTGTTTTACCCACCAATGGTGCCCAACTTGTTTTTTTCCACTAAAGGTGGCTAGTGATCGTGCGAATGAGTTGTTTTGCCCACCCAAGGTGCCTAGTGACTCTATCAACGGGCTATTTTGCCCACCGAGGATGTGTAGCAACCTTGCCAACGGACTGTTCTACCTACCGAGGGTGCTTCGCGAGCATGACAACAGCCTATTTTGCCAACCGAAAGTGCCTAACGATCATGACAATGGGCTATTTTGTGCACCCAAGGTGCCTCGCGACCCTGCCAATGGGTAGTTTTGACAACCAAGGGTGCTTAAGAACTGTGTCTACTGGTTCTTTTACCCACCTAAGGTGCCTAACGACCAAGCCAACGGGCTATTTTTGCCAACCAAGGGTGTTTTAGTGGTCGTGTTTATGGGTAGTTTTGCCAACCAAGGGTGTTTTACCCACTAAAGGCGCCCAACGAGCTATTTTTCACACCAAAGGTGCCTAGCGACTGCACCAACTAGTTGTTTTGCCCACTGAAAGTGTGCCAATAGGCTGTCTTACAGGCCGAAGGTGTGCCAATGAGCTATATTTCCACTGAACTTGCCGAGCAACCCTACCAACAGACTACTTAACCTACTGAAGGTGGCTAACGGGTTGTTTTACCTATCGAAGGTGCCTAATGATCTTGCTAATGGGCTGTTTTACCCACTGAAAGCCCTTAGCGACCACACCAACAGACTGTTTTGCCCACCGATACCAATAGGTAGTTTACCCACCCACGGTGCCTAGCGGCCTTACGAAAGGGCCATTTTTTCCACTAAATATGGCTAGTGACCGTGTAAACGGACTATTTTTCCCACCGAAGGTGCCTAACAACTGTGCCAATAGGCTGTTTTACCTACCCAAGGTGCCTAGCGACCGTCCCAACGGGCTGTTTTGCCCACCTAAGGTGCCCAACGGGTTGTTTTACCCATCGATGGTGCCTAGTGAATGTGTCAACTAACTATTTTCCTAATGAAGGTGCGTAGTGACCATGCCAATGGGCTGTTTTGCCAGGCGAAGTTGTCTAGAAACCGTGCCAATATGCAGTTTTGCCTATCAATGGTGCCTAGCGACTATGTCAATGGGTTGTCTTACCTACCAAACGTGCCCATCAAGCTTTTTTTTCCTCTAATGGTGCCAAGCAAACGTGACAATGGGGTCTTTTGCCTACCAAAAGTGCCTAGCAATTGTGCCAACTGGTTGTTTTGCCCACCAAAGGCACCCAACTGGTTGTTTTTCCCCACAAAGATGCCTAACGACCATGTCAACGGGCTATTTTACACACCGATGGTGCCCAACTCGTTTTTTTCCCACCAAAGGTGCCTACCGATCGTATTAACGGGCTGTTTTGCCCATCGAGGGTGCTTAGCAACCTTGCCAACGGGCTGTTCCACCCATAGAGGATGTTTTGCGACCATGTCAACGACTTATTTTGCCCACCGAAGGTGCCTAACGATCTTGTTAGTGTGCTATTTTGTGCACCAAAGGTGCCTAGCGACCCTACCAATGGGTAGTTTTACCAACTGAGGCTACTTAAGAACTATGCCAACGGGTTGTTTTGCCCACCAAAGGTGCCTAATGTTCCTTCCAACTTGCTGTTTTGCCCACTGAGGCTCCCTAGCGGTCGTGCTTATGGGTAGTTTTGCCAATCAAGGGTGTTTTACCCACTGAAGATGCCCAACAAGTTGTTTCTCTCACCAAA
>JAOTJB010295548.1:0-16665 GCA_027123815.1 Erythroxylum minutifolium | reverse complement strand
CTGGACCACTCAAAGAGATCTTTTTGTTACTATTTTCATTGCCCTGATAACAACAATTCATTTTTTCCATTAAGGAATACTTCACAAGCCAGTTATGAAAACTATTGCCGTACTTAGGCCATATATTGTAAGAAAACTAAGAATATTATGTTGTTATTTAGGTTATAGAACAATACCTGGTATACTCTAAAATAATCAGCAACGGCTGCCCTCTGTTCATTATTTAACCTGAAGCAGTAATAGAAACACACTTGCACTAATAAATCACAACAAAAGCACAAAACTAGAAGAACTTATTTATGCCTCCAAGCTAAATTACCTTCTTGCTTTTGCATCACAAACCCAACAATGAACTCCACGCCGACCACTATAAACCCAGAGAATATGATTGAAACCAAAATCATCTGCACCATGGAAAGCAGATTAAAACAACCAGAAATAGTTTAGGTATAGCATGTCACCAATTATAAGGCATGAAAATATCTTTCCCCAATCCCCTCCCCATCCCACAACCTGTAGGCAACCCCAAGTAATGCATCTGCATGTAAAATTAACTATAAGATTCAAGTTGAAAGCGTGAAACAGGAAAATAAAATCAGAACATATGATACAAATATCATTAGTAACTACCTGAAGGTTTTGTATAAGAGGGAAAAAAAGATATGCACATGTCAACTTCTGTTCAACAATGCAAGGAGAGACTGATTTGCTGTGCTTGCATTAGCTCTCTCCCACCTAGCCCCCAGCCCAATTTTTAGGAGGAAAAAAAACTCATAGAAACTTTAGACCTATGCTCTAAACAGCTTCAAAATGGTATGAAAAACATATCCTATAAGAATTAGACCACGAAGATACAAAGATGAGAATAATAGGACCTCAGGGTATCACCTACCTCTGAGTGCAGTATCAAGTACTTTTATAGCAACTGTCATCAGAGGCCAGCAGTGCAGGCAAACATCAGCTCCTGAGCAGCAGTATCGTATATCATCATAGTCTGTAATATCCTGGTTCAAGCACAAAGAAGTCAAAAACTAATTGGCCAATGAGATGCTTAATTAGGTTCACAATAAAATGTTGACAAGCCTAGTGACTTACAATATCAAAAACTAGCTCCCTCTCCACCGGGGTGAAAACCTTGTCATTGCTTTGAGCATAGGCATGTCTCTTGGCTGGCTGCAGCAAACAATATACCAGGAAGTATGAAGAAAGTGCCATCAAACTAAAACGTTACTCTTGGAAGCTGAAAAGTTGAAGCCTCTCAAGTGATTTTGAGATGGAAAGTAATTAAACCAACATACATTTGAAAGAAAAGGTGGCATACTCAGCTTTGTCAATAGATCCAGACCATATTAATGTAATTAAAGCATTAATTGCATTCAAACTCAAAAATTCAAAAAGGGAATCGGCTGTCAAATCTCAAACACAAAAGTAAGTCCATAAATTGAAAAATCCCCATGAGATAAAACATGAAAGGGTGGTAAATTAGGATCTTACGTCAACATTGTAAACAAGATCGATGTCAATTTTGAAAGGAAATTTGTCTTTGATAGATTTTTGCAGCTCAGAAAGAGTATTGAAAGACTGCAATCGAAGATAAATGTCATTATCCAATGTGAAAGAAAATTCTCTACACCCAACGTAGGATTTATCACAAGCAGGATGCTTCCCATCTGCACGCAAGAAACTAATAAACAATGTAGGAAAAATAAAATTTTAAACAAAAAATTCAAGGCTATACACACTAGAGAAAGAGATATGTTTAAATCATCATTTACATAAGACATCCACTTGAAAAGATTAGCACGAGGAAAAAGCTTCCCTGCCATCACTTAACAGAAAACTACTAGTTAGGTCAAAAAAGAACACAAGAATCACATCAGATGATTAAAGCAGAAAAGAGAAAGAGAAAGATTTGGTACACCATAGTAAAATTTAATCAATCAAATATCTGAACAAATAGTAATATTTATTACTTAAATCAAACATAAATATAAATATTTAAAATATTCTCCATTAAAAATTATTATGAATGTTTCAACTTTACTATAGTATACCAAATCCTTCTCCTTATTTTTTTCTGCTCTAATCATCTGATGTAATTCCTGTGCTCTTTTTTACCTAACTGGAGGTTTTCTGATCAGTGATAGCAATGAAACTTTTCCCTCATGCTGAACTTTTCAAGTAGATGTCTTATGAAAATGGTGATTTAGATATATCTCTTTTTCTAGTATGCATGACCTTGAATTTTTTATGTTTAAAATTTTATTTTTCCTACATTGTTTATTAATTTCGTGCACAAATTAGGGTAGAAATTATTGGAGAAGGCACCATTTCCTTTCTTCTGCCCATCAATTATCACATCATCCCCTGCATTCTCAACTTCCTCTCTCGCCATGTCCATTATTGGAGAAGGCACCATTTCCTTTCATCTGCCCATTAATTATCGTATCATCCCTTGCATTCTCAACTGCCTCTCTCGCCATGTCCCCCCTACAATTAGTAACAGATTCGTCAAATCCCAATACCTACTGGATTAGCAATGGATTCAACTCAACGCATAGAGCAGACCCTGTTCTATACTGTCTCTGTCTCTATCTACAGCCAAGCATCTTCTACTCAAATAAATGCTTATTGGGGTTTGTTTTGAGGAAGCGCGCTTTTTAGTTTTCTTTCAAGTTACGCGCATTTTCTCCCTGTGATTAAAAAACACACCCAACTTCAAAATCAATAAAGATAACAAACCATTTAACCAAAAACCCATTATAAATCCATCTTGAAAAGGAGATAATTCAACGCACACGAAACATTGAAAACATTAAATCGTAAGGAAAAAGTAGACAACAAACTAACAGAAACACGCACACACCATCACTGGAGGAAAAAAAACAAACAAAAACTTCCAGCCCGTAAATCGAAGAAAGGAAATTCATCAAAGGGTAACACTTACGTGAGAATGGAAAGACAAGCACTAAACAAATATTTGAATTAGAGGTGGTAAAAGACGTCGGGTCGAGTAGAGTCCCGAAAGTCGATAGATAGAAAATTAGGTTTCGAGGGTTTATATATTCAAATTGAGATTTTGTCATCGTGATGTGTTGTTAGAATGCTTTGGATGTTTTCCGTCTTCGTGGTCCTCGTAAAAGCTCTGATCCACGTTATGGTGCCTTCTCTAATTTTTCTGGGCTTTAGAGTTTGAATTGGAAATTGGGGCTGTGGTGAATTTGGGCTTTATGATAACTGCGGCCCTAAGAAAAACTGAGAAATCAAAATATAAAAAGAGACAATTGACCTTTTACTGAAAAGGCTATACTTTAACTAGACAACAAATACAGAAACGAATTACCATATAAACCTAAAAACCAATAAGAACTTAGAAAGGCGCTGGATTTAAGTTGTGGGGCCATTGTCTTTTGGCTTACTGGTTTGCATATGAATACATCCAAGCTATGAAGTAATGTGCCTTATATACAACGTTACAACAACGAATAGCAATGTAATTTTTGTTGATGGCAGAAACTAAAATGGCGGAACGGAAAATTTACCTTCCAAGAGGAATCACAAAGGGCTTGATAGTATTGAGTAACTTTTCTTTGAAACTCAAGTTGTTCATACCTTTCACCTCCGTAGCCTCCTTTTTCTGCAGCTTTGTGAACATTGGCAGACAGAATCAAGCGTCAGTGTATTGTAAGAGTACATACACTTAGACTAAGTAACCCTGCTGATAAAGAAATAGTACAGTCCATTCAAAGTGATGGTTCTTAGAATTTTACCATGGTCCATGCTCCAGATGTAAAGAGCAATATGATAACTAATAATGACTAGATCCTTAGATAACAAGAATTACTCAATCACTTCGTCTATAATTTGACCCAGTCAAGATCCCATATACAAGCAATGCAGTCTTAATCACTTATTACAGAGGCCTCACACTAGCTTATGCAGCATAACGTTATTACAGGACACCAGAAATCAAGGAGATGAACAACAGTATATACTGGCGAAGTTATCATCCCAAAGTAATCAACATTTTAAAGAATGACATGGCTTCAATATTCACTTTACTGTATTGGACAACATATTAAAGGAAAAACAAAACCCCTCTGGTGATATGTCGAGGTACACAACTACATCTGGGGTTAATAACCCCACTTCTGGTGCCTGCGAAGAATTCATTACAACCCCAGAAAGGAGATAACATCATTCTAGAAGCACTTTTAAGCATTTCCAACCTTACACCATTCGACATCAAGTCCTTTAACAGATGAGAAAGCCACTCCAGAATAAGAATAACGGTCAACAATGAGAGTAGTCCCATTTTTCAATTGTTTTTCCATTAATGATCTGCAAAATGATTTCAGGTATTCAAGAGAAAAATTGGGCAAGTTGAAACTTCCATGCCAATGAAACATTGGATAATCATACCAAAGCATAATTTAGATATGCATTATTATCCTACAAGCTATCTATGACATTTTGACATCTGGGGTTTATAATGCAATTGTTTTTCAACAATGCAAAATGGTTATGATTGGACTTGAAAGACAGATTTCTTAGGGAAAAAATATACGTTCTAAGGTACTGCTCTGCTCTTCCTATCACATCATCTCATATATACAACTATATTAATATCTTCTTTCAAAGGATTATATTTAAGAATCGAAGGCTAACCAAGTAGAGTCAATGGTTTTTCAAGCCAGTCTAGTTTTGAAGACATTGGTTTATAGAGATGACCTATGTATGTACATAACATCCCCAATTGGAAGGAGTTGCATGCAAATCTAGAGATAGATTGACATAAATCCTCTAGATTAGGATCAAACCAAATAGTGAAATTCACGAATCGGGTAATGCAATCTTAGGTGTTTTAACTAGATGTTTCAGTTAATCAACTGAGGATTAGTTATTAATAGAATTGAGAAATATACTAACATAAGATATAAATTTCTACGATCTAATGATTAAAAATTGAATTGCATGATAAATTGCTAATACTTACGAAATCTTAGGAGTATTCATTACCTCGGTACTAGTTATTTGATATCGATTAATCTTAGTGTTATATATGTTCTAGTTTACTATTTTGTTGAACTTCAATCTAGTTTAGTTTTAGTTAAATCATCATCCTATTTATAGGTTAGATAATAGAAAAGAAGTTCTTACTAGTACCTGTAGTCTTTGTAGGATCGACACTTGATATTCACTAACATTATAGTATAGTTTAATAGGTTAACTTGCCTATGAGATCTATAAAGTAGAGATCAAACCTATATTAAGTTTTGATGTCATTGTCAAAGACTAGAATATTAGGAACACCTAATTTTTGTTAATCTAGACATTATTTCTCATTTTATTAGTATTTACTTTTTACTTTTAATTTGTTATCATATTTTATTGACTCTTTGGTTTTTTCATTTCTAGAGGTCTTTAGGTGAGTTTATGACCTGAGGAAATCCATTGCACTTAGTTAACAAAGATTCAGAAATTAATAGGATGGCTAGTAGAAATCTTTGAAGCACCTTATTAAGAGAGTCAAGTTAAATCGACATATAGAAGACTTGAAAGGCCAGATTGAGACTAAAGGATCATAAACTATGATAGACTAATCAAGGACCATGCTTGACTATGTTAAGTTGAACTTGATAGGGACAGAGTCCAACATTATGATACCTACTATCACCCCCAGCAACTTTGAGATTAAATCGAACATATTCAAATGGTGCAGCGATATGGGCTCCGAAATGAGGACCCCAATGAACACATTGCCAATTTTCTAGAACTTGTGACATATTCAAGGTTAATGGTGCCATTAATAATGCAATCATACTAATTTTATTTCCATTTTTCATTGAGGAATTAGGTAAAGCAATGGCTAGATTCTCTACCTAGGGGATCCATCACTAAATGGAACCAGATGGTAGAGAAGTTTCTTCTAAAGTACTTCCCACTAGTTAAGACTGCCAAACTGAAGAACAACATCTCTTCTTATGCTAAAAACATGAGAGAGATTCAAGGAGATGTTAAGGAACTACTCTCATCATAGTTTTCCATCATGGATGCAAAATCAAACCATATACAATAGGCTTAGCTAAATAACTCAACAGATGATTAATGAAGTAGCTAAAGGAACACTAAATAATAAGACATTAGAAGTAAAACATAATATCTTTAATAATATGGCAATGAATAACTATTGGTGGTGTTCTTCTTGAGTAAAGCTTAAGACACCATCAAAAGTATATGAGATAAATATGGTTACAATATTGGCAGGCTAGGTTAAAGCTTTGAACAAGAAATTAGATGGATTAACTATCTGAAGTTATTCCAAGTAATGCAATATAAGGTGTGTGGGCTAGGACATCTACTTCAAGAATATCAAGCATTACAGATGATGGTAAAGCTCGAGTAATGGATTATGTGAGGAATGCTACTCAACCTCAGAATAATCCCTACAGCAATATATACAATCCAGGATGGAGGAATAATCCAAACTTCTCATGGAAAAATCAAAGACAGACAGGGAACCACCCTCTACTAGGATTTTAGCAACACCAACATTAAGAAAAGAAGCCAAGTTTGGAAGACCTCATAACCAGATTTCTTCATACTTCAAAGGAAAGATTTCAACTATAGAAAATTTATTAAGAAATTAAAAGGCTTCTATACGTAACTTGGAAAATTAGATTGGTTAGCTTACGAAGCTAGTTTTCAAAAGAAAATAAGGGAGTTAACCTAATAGCACTAAGATATATCCTAAAGAACATAAAAAGGCAGTCACCCTTAAGAGTGGAGAGGAGGTGCAATCTGATAACAGGATCCAAGGTTAGAAGGGGAAAGACAAAAATAGTTAAGAGAAAGCTAAAGATATAGCCTCTGAAAGTCAAAGAACTCTTACTTACCCTCTCATACCCTGTTAAGTTGAAGAAAAATTGTATGGATGAGCAGTTTGGTAAAAAAAAAATTGAAAGTAGCAGTTTGGTAAATTCCCTGAAATTTTTAAGCAACTTCACATTAACTCAAAATTTTTAAGGATTTTTCACAGATGCCAAAGCATATAAAATTCTTGAAGGAGTTGTTATCTAACAAAAGGTTGTTTGGGGAGTTGGATATGGTGAGATTATGATGATTCTTTTTATTTTATTGATATAAATCATTTTGCAGTTTTAGATATTATGTAGGATTTTGTTTCTAAAGAGGCGTTGGAGCTATTTATTATTCAAGGTGAGGAGGAAGATGGGGACAACCCCATAAAAAAAGGACTAGTAGCTAGTAAACTTATGTTAAGCAAGAAGAGTTTAAAGAGATCAATAGAAGTAAAGAGAAGAGATTAAAACCCTCCTCCAAAGAACTGTTATAACTGCAATTAAGAAAACTACCTAATGACGTATAATATGCATTCCTTTATAACAATTGAAAACTTCCCATGATTATTCTAAAGGCGAATTAAAAAGAAAAATTGTTAAATGTGCTTAAGGAGTATAATAGGTCCATTGCATGGAAAGTTTCTAACATCAAAGGAATCAGACCGTCATTTTTCACTCACATATTTTGGTGGAGGAGGAATTCAAGCTGTTTTATAGCCTCAGAGGAGGGTGAATCAATTACTCAAATTTGAAGAAATTGCCTCTTTCTCATGAATGAACAAAAGGGCCACTTTAAATTAGGCATGAAGGAAGTGGTAATGCTAGAGATAATTAAACTCCTAGATGTTGGTAATTAAACTCCTAGATGTTGTTGTGATTTACCCTATTTCTAATAATTCTTTGGTTATTCTTGTGTAGGTTATACCAAAGAAGGGAGGAATAATGATGTTACCTAATGAAAAGAATAAACTAAATCCTATGAGAACCGTCACTAGGTGAAGAGTGTGCATTAATTATAGGATGCTAAATGATATTACTTGGAAAGACCACTTTCCTTCAGCTTTTATAAACCAAATGTTAGGGTGACTAGTTAGACATATGTACTATTGTTTCTTGGATATACATTATAACTACTTCTAGATTCCTATTTCCCTAAAAGATTAGGAGAAAATAATGTTCTTGCGTCTTTATGGTACGTTCGCTTATAGGATGATGCCCATTGGGTGTGTAATGCACCTACTACATTTTAAAGATGCATGATGGGCATATTTAATAACCTAATAGAGGATATAATGGAGGTATTCATGGATGATTTTTTTGTTTTTGGCAATTATTTTGATTTATGCCTCCATAATTTAGAAATAGTGTTAAAGGGGTGTGAGGAGACAATTTTGGTGCCAAATTGAGAAAAATGCCATTTTATGGCATAAGAGAGCATAATTTTAAGCCATAAAATCTTTATAGGGGTATTGAGGTAGACAAAGCTAAAATTGAAACTATAAAGAAGCTACCAACCCTACTTCAGTTAAGGCTATTAAAAGTTTTTTAGGACACATGGGCTTTTATAGAAGGTCTATTAAAGATTTCTCTAAAATCTTTGGGCCTTTAACCAAGTTATTCGAGAAAATAAAGCACCTTTTAACTTTAGTCAAGAGTGTTTAGAAGCCTTTAACATTCTTAAGGAAAAGTTAATGGATGCCCCAACCATGGTTGCACTAGATTGGAATTTACCTTTAAAGCTAATATGTGATGCAAGTGATTTTACAATAGGTGCAATACTTGAACAATGAAAGGATAATCATTTTTAACTAATTTAGTAAGTTAGCAAGAATTTGACGGATGTCTGGGAGTACTATACTATGACAAAGAAAGAACTGTTAGTAGTGGCTTTTGTGTTTGATAAATTTAGACCTTATTTAGCCTTTTTAAAGTTATTCTTTACACTGATCACTCTGTATTAAGATAGTGGCAGAATAAGTCAGATGCTAAGCATATATTACTTAGATGGATTTTGTTATTGCAGAAATTTGACTTAGAGATTAGAAATAAGAAAGGAGTTGAAAACTTGGCAATAAACATTTATTTTGCCTTTAAAACCTAAATTTGGAGGAGCTAAATGAAGAGGACATTAATTATTCATTCCCATAAGAGTGCCTCCATAATTTGGAGGCGGTAAGTGATTCCAAAACCCCTTGTTTTATAGATATTGAAAATTATTTAGTGGCTAAGATCTTATCAAAAGTTGTTTTCTATCAATAAAAGAAGCAATCATTTAATAATTTGAAGGAATATTTTTAGGAAGATTTATATTTGTTTCATGTTTATGGAGACCAAATAACAAGAAGATGTGTACCATACTTTAGAGGTGGAAGATCTTAAGACATTGCTACGCTAGAGCTGATGGAAGGCACCATAGTGTGAATAGGATGACTCAAAAAAATGTTGAGTCAAGTTTTTATTGACCTTTAATGTTTCAGGATGTCTAAAGGTATGTATCTTTATCTGATAGATTCTAATGATCAAGTAGTATCTCTTGCTAAGATAAGATGTCTTAAGATTTCATTCTTATTTGCAAAGTATTTGATAGTTAGGCCATTGATTTCATGGGTCTATTTCCAGCTTTGTTTGGTAATAAATACATCCTAGTGGCTGTTGACTATGTTTCTAAATGAGTTGAAGCTCAATCTTTGCCCACAAATGATGCTAAGGTTGTTTTAAATTTCCTAAAAAAGTTGTTTTAACACTTTGGCACACCTAGAGAATTATTAGTGATAGGGGCACACATTTTTGTTATGTGAAATTCAAAAAGGTACTTAAAAAGTATGGAATTACATATAGAATTACCACCCTATATCGCTCTTAAACTAATGGTTAAGTTGGAGTAGATAACAAGGAATTAAAAAGAATGCTTTATAGGCTTTTAAGACTACGTATAAAACATCAATTGACCCTACACCTTATAGGCTTGACTTTGGGAAAGCATGCAGTTTACCTCTGGAGTTAAAATAAGGCATATTAGGCCATTAAGCTTATGAATTTTTACCTTTAACTTGCAGGTGAGAAAAGGAAATTGCAAGTTAATGAATTGGAATAATGGTGATTAACGACCTACGAAAACTCAAAAAATGTACAAAGAGAGGATGAAGAAATATTATGACTTGAGGATTAAGCAGTCCAACAAATTCAAGAGGGAGATCAAGTTATTTTATACAATTCCTACCAAAGATTGTTACTAGGTAAGCTTAAATCAAGATGGTCTGAACCCTTTATTATAGAGAAGGTATTTCTGTACAACGCAATTGAGGTACATCATCCTTATAAAGTGAACGACCATTGTTAGAAACAATATCTTAAAAGTAAATTTGATAGTTGTACAAAGGAGATTAATCTAACAAAGTCATATTAGATTATGCATAGGTACATCTAGCTAAGGTTGTTAAATAAGCGCTACTTAGGAGGCAACCTAAGAATTAAGATAATTTTCATTAATTTGATTGATTAATTGATTCAATTTTTGTTTTTTTAGTTTAGTTTTATGATTTCAATGATTTTTAGTGTGTTTTGTGTTAATTTATTAACCAACCTTATTATTTTGCATATTTTTTTGTATTTGTGGTGTGCGTTATTTGATTCTAATTTTTGAAGTTTTTAAGAATGTTTAAGTATACACAAAAATCACACTCTTTATGCTTTACATAATTCCAGTGGCTTACAAAGTCACTGAACACTATCATTTATATCCTTGAAATTTTTAAAAATTTTCACACAAAATTATAGAGAGTTACACAGGTGTAGAGAGTTATATGTCTATGTCATAAGTCAAACATTTACATTGACATATACGGTTAGTTACATGATTGTATAATTGACTATGTAAGTCTACGACTGTTTTTAAACCTTCGTTATTCTTCTTCTTTCACATTATTTCTCCCTATTTTGCCACTTTTCTAGTTCGCCCCCTTCCTTACCCCCAACATAGTGTAGCCATTTCAAACAACATTGCAACACCCATATTGGATTTTTCTCGCATTTTACATAGACTGCACTTGGATTTTTAGGTATTTTTGTAATTTTAAGGTTTGTTCTTCATTCAATGTGCTAGGTTTAAAATTTGCTTCAATTTAAGGTATATTCCCTTAATTTTGTTCTTGTTTGCAATTATAAGTTGAATCTCAATCATTTCCTTATGAATTATTAGATTTATTTGATAAATTGTGTTGTGATTGGATGAATTCGAATTTGGAATTATTAATTTTCCTCATTATGTTATAAATTATGACGGGTTTTGTTAGATTAGGCATAAACTTATGTTTTTAGAGTAATTACTAAATGTTTGTTAGTTTAATTTTATACCCATTTAGTATTGTGCCTGATTTAGGGTTTATTTATGTGTGTAGTATATGTTTAATTGTTTAATTTCATTTTAACTAAGACTGATAGATGTATACAATGGGGGGTATTAGAGCAGATCGACTTGGCCCATTAGGTTCATAATCTTATCAGAGATGGAGTATGGTCCCAGTTTTTTAAGATTGTGGAGCCCATATATTTGGAACTCACACTCAAGGTGTGCTCTACTTTCCTCAAGGAAAAGTGCCACTACCATTTAGATGCTCGAGGATATAATGAGTATGAGTTACACAGACTTCTTCATAGTGATGGGGCTCTATGATTAGGAATTCATATAGAAATAGGACTATACGGACCTTTGGATAGATTTTTCTGACAGGATGATTCTCGACACTTCTAACGCAACATCAACATATAGTTAGATTATGACCTGAGTAAATCCTAAGTGTCTACCCTATGACATCCTACACTCAGGTATATTCATAAGATCTTAATTCATACATTGAGTTGGCAAGGTGATAACTTTAGTATCGTTGGGAATATAGATGTGTTTTACTTATAGAGCATGAGAGAGAGGATGTGAATACACCTGGGGCACACCTTATATTGGACCCCAAACTTTACTCAAAAGTTAGAATTATTAAATGAGGATTTTTTATCATTTAGTAATGAGTAAAAATCAGAATTTTTGAATGAGAAATTTATAGAGCTTATCTATGAATATTTTTAATTACATATAGTTACATGGATTAAATAGAAGTGTTAGAATCAAGTCAAGAAGTTAGAAGGCATTAGATTAAATATGAAAGGGTAAGTTTGGAAGATTAGAATTGTTTTCTTCAAATTAATAAGAGAAGAATAAATGAGGGGATGCGTGAGTGAGGTACTGGAAAATAATAACAATAGTAAGAAAGAAAGAGATGTGTTTATGAGGTTAAGAAAGAAAAAAAGAACCTAGAAGAAACTAGAGAAAGAAGAGAGAAGAGTTGTGTATAGTAAGGAAGAAAGAAAGAAAAAGAGAAGAAAAATATAGAAAGAAATAGAAGAAGAGAAGCAAAAATTGAAACAGAGAAGGAGAAGAAGGAAAAAAAGAAAAAGAAGATAAGAAGTAGAAGAAGATTCAGCTGCGTTTTTGGTAACCTCTATCTTCTTTTCTTGTTTTGATAGAAGAAGAAAGTAGAGAAACTAGGTTTTTATGAGCTGAAATAAAAAGAGAAAGAAGATGAATAAGAGATTTATGGTTTTAGCTTTTTAAGAACCTTAACTAGATCTTAGTTTTTCTAGTTAGAAAAATTAAGAGTAGATTAAGTCTAAGCTCATTTTTGGATAGTAGAGATTTATGGAAGTTTTAATCGTGTATATTGTTAAATGAAAAATATGTTTGTTCTTAGGGAACCAAGATTATCAAAGGCAAGAACAAGAGGAGAGACAAGTTTTGAGTTTGGATTTGTAACTAAAGAGGTGGGTAATATGTTTATGGCTTTTGTGATGATGAGCTGAAATTATTTGTTAGTATGTGTACTTAAATGATTGCTTTTACTCATCATGAATATAGGAAATATATTATGCGAATGTAATGTTATGATTGTTATGTAAGAATTCTACTGCTTTTGTATTGTTGAGAAACAGATAATTCAAGCATGAAAAATATGAATATTTTATGAAATATGTATGCAACAGAAAATCTGCTTATGTGGGTAAGAGAGATATCATTTTGTTCGTCACGTGCACGTTGACCAAAAGCCTTCTCCTGGCTGCCCGTTTGTGGCATATGATCTCCAAAAATGGTCTCATTATGTTCATAGTGTAAACTTCGATTTTGCTATTCTGTTTCATGGGATTCTCTTAAGCCATATTGTTTGTGCATTTCATTGTGATTTGTTGAGTATGATATATAATTGAATGCTTTGTTTTAATGGTTGAAAAATGCATGATATGATTTATATGATAGCATTTTTATTATGTGTTATGTGAGCTGGAATTATGGATAGGTTATGTTAAAATTTCCAGATTAAGGTGCTATATATGCATATATACGTGCTTGATTGTTTATGGCTCATCACCAATGGCTATAAGCATATTAGCCACTAAGCTTCCTAGCTCACCCCATCCTTTCCCATTCCTTACGTGAAGAAATAGCAGATCAGTGAACCTTGTAAAAACTTCAGCAAATCTCCAAGAAATATTTCATTTGTAACTAAGTTAGTTTGGATCATTTTTGGTAGTTTTATAAGCATGTTAGGTATGAGCATTAATGTTGTATTTTTGTATTATGAAACTGATGTGGCTTTTGTTTGTAATTAGAGTAATGTACATCCTCTGTTTTATTTTGAGAAACGAATGACAGTAAGAGTTGAAGAATTTCTTCTATTCATATTCAAATTCTTTTTTAATAAATTGTTATATTTTTTGGTTGGGAATGGAATTGTTAGTTGTTTAATGGCTTTTGGATAAATATTCTTAAGCAAATGGCTAATTTGGGAGTGAAGTATGCATGGTTTATGATTGTTGGGTTCAGGTCTTTTGTTATAGTTAGTGTATATATATATAGTGTTCTAAAACTTCAAGGAATAAAATGGATTGATCTAGGCAGATTTTAATAAAATTGTCTTCATGAAAGTTGTAGATCTTTCTCTTAGCTTTCCAATGATATAAAGTTTGTAATTTTTAGATTTCTATATTGAAAGTTATGAAGTTTTAAAGTGGGTGTGTGCGAAATCATGCTTAAGCACAATCGTTACGAATCTCCCAATTCTGCTACTGTTCATTAAACGTTGCGATCGTGCTTATACTCACAGGCATGAGAACTGGAAAGTCACGCCTGTCACATCCTCTTCTTCTTTTTATTTTATTAATTCATAAGTTGATTTATTTGTTTTACTCCCCATTTTTAACTTCTCATTTATTATATTATTATATTATTAATTGTTTATATTAAAAAGGGTCCCTTCATGACTTCTTTTAATTTATTTTCATGTCAAATTTATTCTAGGTTATTTATTTTTGCTCCCACCAAGGAATTAAATTATTTTTATCTTGATATTAATTTTATATATAATTATTTTTATTTTAAAAATACCCTGATTTTGGCACGTCGACACCACGATATAGGATCCCAAGGCTGAGGCCAACATCTTTGGTATTAGAGCCCTCGGTATCTAAGGATTCCTAGGCTTAGAATATGTTATACTATGAAATACATGGTGTGTGATAAAGTGTAGTATTGGTAAATTATTTGTTTGCATTATTGAATTTATTGATTGCATTAAGTGACATGCATATCATGCATACATGAAGGAAAAAAGATTAAAATGAAAAGTAAGATTAAGGATAATGTTTAGATTAAAGGAGTAAAATGCCACCTCGTAAAAGAACACGAGGAGTTTTTGCAAGGATCTGCTACACCTGATTCCCTACCATTAGAGAAGGACACTGATGAGTATAAAATCCAAGTAATTGCAACCGTATGAGTCACACGTATGGACTTTCGTTAAGAGGTTGAGTTATTAGAAACAATGAGAAGAATGGTGATTGGTTAGAGTGTGAGACAATGAAAATTTGTGGATATCTAGAAATAAGAAATAATACGTAGTCCGATATGCTAGACATAGATCCAATATTTATGGTGATGTCAGCGTGTATGGTGACGGAATTTTATTGTGGATAGGTACTTGAATTGTTATGGATGTGAATATTTTTTATGAATTGACTGAGAAAGAAATAGAGGCATAGGTAGAAATGACAAGATTTAAAATGTACAAGCAAAGTGAAATTGAAGGGTTGAACTTGGAATTTAAAATGATTGTTAATTAATGTGATAAGGGTTATGATCTGGTATAAGATTGTATTAGTGGATTTGAGATCAGAATTTCAAGATAGTTAAGTGTCTATAATTCTGAATTTATTAAGAACGTATGTATGGAAGATGAAATAAATGATAATGATATATGTAGAAGTTCTTAAGGTTATGTTGATCAGTTATTATAAGTACATATTCGATAATATGGTTACATTGGTGGATAATGTGATTGAGCACATATAAAATTTATATTTGGGTATAATACAGGAAGTAATCTATGATCCCCATAGTTAAAAATTATGAGATAAATTAGAGTAACGCAATGAAAGTATAGGATTAGGTGGTTATGTTGAAAAGGTAATTACTATAGAGAAGTAACTTTGAATAGTTGTAGAATATTTAGAGGCTGTTCAAAATCAATTATGATGGAAGAATCATTAGCATGAGTTATTAATTGATGATCTGTTGAAAATATCTTTCTATTATACTGATCATGTAAAGTGTGATAGTAATTGAGTTTATTGAAATATCATGAATAGTTGAAATTGATCTGATTAAGGTATTAAGAATGGTTGAAATAGCAATGATGAATTTAGTTGATTGATAAAGATTATGGAAACAGTATAGATGACTAAGGTGAAAAAAAACTTTCTTGTGATGTAGATGTTTTATCGAATCATATCGCATGAATTAAATGTTCCATTTCTGGGAATGAATGACTATTAAACAAATCAGAAGTAACTATTGGAGTCAATTAGAAATAGGATCCAAGAATAAGAAGTTAAATATGCTATAGAGAGTGCATGAATTTTTGTTTAATGTAAAGTAGCCTACCTATATTATTAGATTCATGAATTTGAGGTGGTGTTGTTGTTATTGTCAAAGGAACTTAGGTATGATAAATTGAAATATGAAAGTGATTGTATATGATGAATGCAAGTGAATGATTGAAAATGATGTGAAAATTGATCTATAGTAGTATCTGTGCGACTAAAAAAAAACAGAAGAATTAAGTGGATCAACATTAAAGAGATATGGAATAGTAAGTAGAAGATAAAAGTGCTTTGGGAGTATCGTATCCCCTCGATAAGGTATGTGGGTAAGAATTTCGAGGACGAAATTCTTTAAGAGGGGAGAATTGTTGGACCCTAAACTTTTCTCAAAAGTTAGAATTATTAAATGAAGATTTGATCGCGTTTAGTCATAAGTAAAAATTAGAATTTTTTAATATAGAAATTTATAGAGTTTATGAATATTATTATTGCTATTTAATTACATATAGTTGCATGGATTAAATGGAAGTGTTAGAATTAAGTCAACGAGTTAGAAGGCATTAGATTAAATATGGAAGGGTAAGTTTGGAAGATTAGAGTTGTTTTAGATTAACATGAGAAGAATAAATGAAGGGATGCCTGAGTAAGGTGCTGGAAAATAATAATTATAGTAAGAAAGAAAGAGATGTGTTCATGAGGTTAAGAAAGAGAACCTAGAAGAAACTAGAGAAAGAAGACAGGAGAGTCGTGTATAGTAAGGAAGAAAGAAAGACAGAGAGAAGAAAAATGTAGAAAGAAATAGAAGAAGAGAAGTAGAAACTGAAACAGAAAAGGAGAAGAAGGAAAGAAAGAAAAAGAAGATAAGAAGTAGAAGAAGAAGATT
>JAOTJB010295032.1:0-16671 GCA_027123815.1 Erythroxylum minutifolium | reverse complement strand
TTTAATAATAATCAAATTATTAATAAGTAGATAATTAATATTAAACTAATAATATTAATCAATTTCATAAGATTAATTAAACTAATTACATTAATACTTATTATTGATAATTAATACTTACTTATAATATTACTAATTATATTAATACTTATTATTAATAATAATTATTAATAATTAAAGACAATATTGATAAATACAATAAATTCACACTTAAATGTTAAATTCCATAAATTCAAACTTCAAACTAAGAATTTTATCGAAATTAAGCATTCAAATTCTCAAATTCATACAACAATTACTAAGAAACATTTCAAACATCATAAAAGGCATTTTATCGAACACCTCATAGGCAATATGTATAATCTCAATTTAACCACAAATCAAGTGCAATTTTCCATTATTTACCAACAATAGCACATATAAACAACAAATAAACCAATAATTACACTAAAAAATCGCAAACAACAACAATAATCAAGCAAGATCTCATCACCAAACACTCACGGTTAACACTAAAAACATGTTTTTTTTGGAGAAATAACACGCCCATTAGAGAGCTTACCTTAAACGACGCACGATGAGTAAGAAAACAATCAAAAAACGGCTAGAAAATGCAAGAGAGGGTGTGGAAAAATAGAGGACGATCATCGAGGAGAGAAGAATAAACATGCGGGGTAGCGTGAGTTAAAGGCGTTAAATTACCGACGGAATTTATATTTCGTCGGTAATTTAGGGTTTACCGATAAAAATTGCCAACATTTACTAATGGAATATAAATTCTATCGGTATTTGTATGTCCAAATCACTTTACCGCCTGCGGTTACCGCTCTTTTTGTGACGAAAAAACTCAGTCCGTCGGTATAAATCACCGCCAGAATATATATTCCATCGATGATTCAGGTTTTACCGCCTCGTCTTCAACCAGACAATGACATAAATTTCTAACATTTACTGATGGAATGTTTATTCCATCGGTATTTAAGTTTCCAAATCACTTGCCGCCTGTATTTACCCCTCTTTTTGTGATGGAAAAACTTAGTCCGTCGGTACAATTGATGAAACGCACGCCATTTGTTCGTGTTAAAATAGATGAATCATCGACGGAATACATATTTTGTCAATTTTTACAGCCTCATCTTCAACCAAACGACGGCGTTCGGTTTAGCAAATAACCGATGGTTACTAACAAAATTTATATTCCATCGGTATATAAGCAAATTAATTTCATTCCCGTAATTATTACCGACGGTGTTGTCTGTTTTGCCGGTAAATTTTTGATAAAATTATGTCTGTCAGTATCTATCCAAAGCAATTAAAATGCGGCAACCATTCCCGCAATTTATTCCAACGTCGTAGGTTATGCTGTCGTTAATGTCGTCAGAGATTTTGCGCGAATTTCTTTCCCTCCATTATTGCCGATGGATATATAGTTCCGTCGCTATATATAAACAGTATAGTTTATTTATCGACAGACTAAGTTTTTCCATCGGTAAGTAGAGTCAGTTTTTTATCCATCGAAAAATTTTCGACGCTATTCCATGATTTTCTTGTAATGGTTGGAAAAGGTGCAAGGCACCTTCTGTGAGAAAATAGCCAATTGGCATAGTCGCTCGATACCTTCAGCGAGAAAATAACTTGTGGGGACATCTTTGGTGGACAAAACAACCTGTTGGCACGAACGCTGGGCACCTTCAGTAAGAAAAAAACTAGTTGGCATATCTTTTTTGAGCAAAACAACTCATTGGTACAGTCACTAGGCACCTTTAGTGAGAAAGCAACTAGTTAACACATCTTTTGTGAGCAAAACAACCTGCTAGCATTGTCGTTGGTCATCTTTAATGGGAAAAGAGCCCCTTGACATTGTCACTGGGCATCCTTGTTGAGAAAACAACTCATAGGCGCACATTTAGTGAGCAAAACAGCCTATTGGCAAGGT
Organism: Erythroxylum minutifolium; assembly: GCA_027123815.1. Classification (NCBI taxonomy): domain Eukaryota; kingdom Viridiplantae; phylum Streptophyta; class Magnoliopsida; order Malpighiales; family Erythroxylaceae; genus Erythroxylum; species Erythroxylum minutifolium. The sequence goes on along the minus strand of JAOTJB010295032.1, from coordinate 14,735 downwards.
CTCTGCGCACCTTTGATGGCTAAAATAACCCACTGATATAGTCACTGCAAACATTTTGTGGGAAAACAGCTTGTTGGCAAGGCCATTGGGCACTTTCGATGAGAAAATAACCCTTTGGCACGGAAACTAGGCACCTTCAGTTAGAAAACAGCTTGTTGGCACGATCTTTGGGCACCTCTAGTGAGAAAAAAACTTGTTGGCATATATTTGGTGGGCAAAACACTTATTGGGTAGGTTGTTGGGCACCTTCGGTGAGAAAATAACCAGTTGACATGGTCACTAGTCACCTTTAATAAGCAAAACAACCCATTAACATAGTCATTGGGCATTTTTGATGAAAAAATAGCTTATTGACATAGTCACTGGGCACCTTTAGTGAGAAAAGAGATCGTTGGCAAGGGTGCATGACATCTTATGTGAGAAAATAGCCAGTTGGCATGGTCTCTCTGCACCTTCAGTGAGAAAATAGGTTGTTGGCACATCTTTGGTGCACAAAGCAGTCTATTGGCACAGTCGTTGGGCACCTTCAGTATGAAAACAACTAGTTGGCACATCATTTTTGATCAAAACAACCAGTTGGCACGGTCACTGGGCACCTTTAGTGAGAAAACAACCGGTTGGGACATCTTTTGTGAGCAAAATAACCTGTTGGCATTATCGTTGGGCATCTTTATTAGGCAAAAGGGCCCCTTCACATTGTCAATGGGCACCTTCGATGAGAAAAAAAACTCGTTGGCATACTTTTGTTAAACAAAACAGCCTATTGGCAAGGTCTCTGGGCACCTTCGATGAGCGAAACAACTCATTGACATAGTTGCTGGGCACATTTTGTGGGAAAACAGCTAGTTAGCAAGGCTACTATGCACCATCGATGAGAAAATAGCTCATTGGCACAGTCTCTAGGCACCTTCAACTAGAAAACAACTTGTTGGAATGGTCTCTGGGCACCTTTGGTGAGAAAACAACTTGTTGACACATCTTTGGTGGGCCAAACTCCTATTGGCACTGTTATTGGCCACCTTCAGTGAGAAAATAACCAGTTAGCATGGTCACTGGTCACCTTTAATGATCAAAACAAACCATCAACACAATCATTGGGAACTTTCGATGAAAAATAGCTTATTGACACAGTCACTGGGCACCTTTAGTAGGAAAAGAGGTCATTGGCATTGTCTTTGGTCAAATTCGTTAGGCAAAAGAGCCCATTGGTATGGTCACTTAGTAATTTCGATGAGAAAATTGTTCGTTAATACGCCTTTGGTGGAAAAAATAGGCTTGGGGTGGTCGATGGGCACCTTTAGTGAGCAAAATAACCAGTTGGTGTGGTCGTTAGACACCTTCAGTGAGAAAACAACCCATTCGCACCATTGTTGGGCACCCTCAGTATGAAAAGAGCCTGTTGACATTGTCATTATGGGTAAAAGAGCCCATCGGCCTAATCGCTGGGGAACTTCAGTGAGAAAACAATCCATTGGCATACCTTTGGTGGGGAAAGCAACCCTTTGATATAGTCGCTGGGCACTTTTGGTGAGAAAACATCTCATTGGCACGATCACTAGGCACTTTTTATGGTGGGAAAAATAACCTCTTGGCATTGTCGCTGGGCACCTTGAGTGAGTAAAAGAACTAGTGGGCACCCTTATGGTGGGAGAAATAACCCATTGGCATGATCATTGGGCACCATCAGTAAACGAAACAAAGTAAGCATTTGGGCAACTTTGGTGAGAAAACAACCTATTGGCACGGTCGTTGTGCACCTTCAGAGAGAAAATGCCTGTTGGTAATATGTTTGGGTATCTTCGATGGGAAAAAGAGGCCCTTGACACAATCACTAGGAACCTTCGGTGAGAAATCAACCCGTTGGCACACCTATGGTAGGAAAACAACCTATTGACAAGGTCTCTTGGCACCTTTGGTGAGTGAAACAACCCATTGAGATAGTTGCTTAGCGCATGTTGTGAGAAAACAGTTTGTTGGTAAGGCTGCAAGGTAGCTTCTGTGAGAAAATATATCGTTGGCATGTTCTCTCGGCATTTTTAATAGGAAAATTAGTTGTTGGCACATCTTTGGTGCACAAAACAACCTATTGACACGGTCGCTAGGCACCTTCAGTAAGAAAACAATTAGTTGGCACATCTTTTTTGAGCAAAACAGGACGTTGGCACAGTCACTGGGCACCTTTTGTGAAAAAATAACCAATTGACACATCTTTTGTTAGCAAAATAACCTACTGGCAATGTCGTTGGGCATCATCAATGGGCAACATAGCCTGTTGGCAAGGGCACAAGGCACCTTCTGTGAGAAAATAGCTAGTTGGCATGGTCTCTCGACACCTTCAATGAGAAAACAGCTTGTTGGCATATCTTTGGTGCATAAAACAACCTGTTGGTAGGGTCACTAGGCACCTTCAGTAAGAAAACAACTAGTTGGCACATCTTTTTTGAGAAAAACAACCCGTTGACACAGTCACTGGGCACCTTTAGTGAGAAAACAACCAGTTGGCACATCTTTTATGAGCAAAATAACTTGTTGGCATTGTCGTTGGGCATCATCAATGGGAAACATTGTCTGTTAGCAAGGGCGCAAGGCACCTTCTATGAGAAGATAGCCAGTTGGCATGGTCTCTCGGCACCTTCAATGAGAAAACAGCTTGTTGGCACATCTTTGGTGTATAAAACAACCTATTGGCAGGGTCGCTGGGCACCTTCAGTAAGAAAACAACTAGTTGGCACATCTTTTTTGAGCAAAACAACCCATTGACACAGTCACTGGGCACCTTTAGTGAGAAAACAACCAGTTGGCACATCTTTTGTGAGCAAAATAACTTGCTGGCATTGTCATTGGGCATCATCAATGGGAAAAAGAGCCCTTAAACATTGTTAGTGGGCACTTTTGGAGAGAAAACAACTCATTGGTATAGCTTTGGTGAGCAAAATAGCCTATTGGCAAGGTCTCTGGGCACCTTCGATGAGCGAAACGATCCATTGATATAGTCTTTGCGTGCATTTTGTGGGAAAGCAGCTTGTTGGCAAAGCCACTAGGCACGTTTGATGAGAAAATAACCTATCGACACGGTCACTAGGCACCTTCAGTTAGAAAACAGCTTGTTGGCACCGTCTCTGGGCACTTTGGGTGAGAAAACAACTTGTTAGCACATCTTTGGTGGGCAAAACACTTTTTGGGATTATTGCTGGGCACCTTCGGTGAGAAAATAACTAGTTGGCATGGTCAGTGGTCACCTTCAATGAGCAAAACAACCCATTAACACAGTCATTGGGCACTTTTGATGAAAAAATGGCTTATTGACACAGTCACTGGGCACCTTCATTGAGAAAAGAGCCCGCTGGCAAGAGCATAAGGCACCTTCTGTGAGAAAATAGCCAGTTGGCATGGTCTATCAACACCTTCAGTGAGAAAACAACTTGTTGGCACATCTTTGGTGCACAAAACAACCTACTGGCACGGTCGCTGGCCACTTTCAATAAGAAAACAACTAGTTGGCACATCATTTTTTAGTAAAACAACCCGTTAGAATGGTCGTTGGGCACCTTTGGTGAGAAAACAACCAGTTGGCACATCTTTTGTGAGCAAAAAAACCTATTGGCATTGTCGTTGGGCATCTTCATTGGGAAAAAGAGTACATTGACATTGTCGCTAGGCATCTTTTGTGAGAATACAACTCATTGGCATACATTTGGTGATCAAAACAGTCTATTGGCAAAGTCTCTAGGCACCTTTGCTGAGCGAAACATTGATACAGCCGCTGCGCACATTTTGAGGGAAAAGAACTTGTTGGCAAGGCCTATAGACACCTTTGATGAGAAATAGCCCGTTGGCATGGTCTCTAGGCACATTCAGCTAGAAAACAGCTTGTTGGCATGGTCTATAGGCACCTTTGGCGAGAAAACAACTTGTTGGCACATCTATGGTGGGCAAAACACCTATTGGCACTGTTGTTGGGCACCTTCAGTGAGAAAATCACTAGTTGGCATGGTCACTGGTCACCTTCAATGATCAAAACAACCCATTACCACAATCATTGGGCACTTTCGATGAAAAATAGCTTATTGAAACAATCACTGGGTACCTTTACTGAGAAAAGAGCCTATTGGCATTGTTGTTGGGCAAATGAATCCATTGGTATGGTCACTAAGCAACTTTGACGAGAAAATTGTTCATTAGCACACCTTTGGTGGAAAAATAGGCCATAGGGGTGGTCGTTGGGCACCTTTAGTGAGCAAAGTGACCCATTGGCGTGGTTGTTGGACACCTTCAATAAGAATACAACCCATTCACATGATTGCTGGGCACCTTCGGTGTGAAAAGAGTCTGTTGACATTGTCGTTGTGGGTAAAAAAGGCTGTTGGCACAATCGCTGGGGACCTTTGGTGAGAAAACAGTCCATTGGCACACCTTTGGTAGGCAAAACAACCTGTTGATACAATCACTGGGCACTTTTGGTGAGAAAACATCCCCTTGGCATGGTCGCTGGGCACTTTTTATAGTGAGCAAAACAACCTATTGCCATTATCACTGGGCATCTTCAGTGAGTAAAAGAACTAGTTGGCACACCTGTGGTGGGAGAAACAACCCATTAGCATGGTCGTTGCGCACCATCAGTGAATGAAATAATGCAAAGTTGTTGGGCACCATCGGCAAGAAAATAATCTACTAGCACATTTGTTGTGTGCCTTCGGTGAGAAAAGAATCTGTTGGCAATGTGTTTGGGTATCTTCGATAGGCAAAAGAGCCCCTTGACATGGTCACTTGGCACCTTCGGTGAGAAATCAACTAGTTAGCACACTTTCGGTAGGAAAACAACCTATTGGTGAGGTCTCCGGGTACCTTTGGTGAGTGAAACAACCAATTAACACAATAGCTGGGCATATTTTGTAAGGAAATAACCAGTTGGCAAGGTCTCTCGGCACCTTCTGTGAGAAAATAGCTTGTTGGCATATCTTTAATGCATAAAACAACCTGTTGGCACGGTCATTGGGCACCTTTAGTAAGAAAACAACTAGTTGGCACATCATTTTTTAGCAAAACAACCCGTTGGCACGGTTGCTGGGCACCTTTAGTGAGAAAACAACCAGTTGACACATCTTTTGTGACCAAACAACCTGCTGACATTGTCATTGGGCATCTTCATTGGGTAAAAAAGCCCCTTGACATTGTCACTGGGCACCTTCGTTGAGAAAACAACTCGTTGGCATACCTTTGGTGACCAAAATAGCCTATTAGTAAGGTCTTTGGCCACCTTTGATGAGTGAAACAATTTATTAACATAGTTACTGGCCATATTTTATAAAAAAATAGCTTGTTGGCAAGACCACTGGGCACCTTTGATGGGAAAATGGCCCGTTGGCAAGGTCTCTTGGAACCTTCAGTTAGAAAACAACTTGTTGGCATGGTCTCTAGGCACCTTTCATGAGAAAACAACTTGTTGGCATATCTTTGGTAGGCAAAACACTTGTTGGCATGGTTACTGGTTACCTTCGATGAGAAAATAATCAGTTGGCATGGTCACTTGTCATCTTCAATAAGCAAAACAACCCATTAACACAATCATTGGGCACTTTCAATGAAAAAATAACTTACTGACACAGTCACTAGGCACCTTTAGTGAGAAAAGAGCATGTTGGTATTGTGTTGCGTTATCTATGGTTTCATGCATCACATGCATGTAAATGCAGTGGAAGTGTCAGAATCAAGATTCTGACACCATGACAACCCCAAATCCACAAGATCTAACATACATGCAAAGATATGTATAAAAGAACTTAAAATGTAAACTTTTACCTTGTGTATCTCCTCCTTTCTTGTTTCTTCTCCTTGTTTGGGTTATTGCAAACACAAAAATTAGATATAACAAACGCAAAGTTCTGATAAACCAATAACTAGATATGTTGGACTTATGTATGCTGGAGCTTCTAATAAGTATACACCTTATGAAAATATGAAGGCTGATATAATAAATCCTTTTGGAATATATTTAGATTTAGACTGTATTGCTAATACAGAAGACGCAATTGATAAATGGGAAACTGCCTTAAGAACCCTTCCTTGATCTCTAAGAACACATAAAGATGGAAGTAGAAACAATTTATAAGGGTTATTTGAGCACCAAACTAGATGAGTTCTAGAAGATGCTCAAGATGATGGAAGATAGGTTAAGAATCTTGTTTCATGCACTTTGATTCATTTAACAATTGCATAAATTGCAATAACAAGACTCAAGACACTTCACTCTCACTCTAGAACTCTTCTAGAGCCCTTATGATATCACTTATATGTGTAAGAAGTGAAAAAGACTTCGTGAACATAACTGAAGAACTCACTTATATGTCACTTAGTAGCTTCTGTCACGATCATGGCATTCCTCGCCTTAGGCTATGATCGTGGCCCTATGAGGCACAAACATGACATGCTAAAAATAGGCCATACATACTTGTTTTTCATCTGATCTTTTATACATGTGACCGTTAGGTTCTCGATTATTTTAAGCACTTGAACTAACTTTTAATTCAAATACATCATGAAGGGTTTCATGATGCATATTTGCTAGAATATAAGTGGATTAACACGCAAACTCTTTGATAGTTAATTATCCAACTTATAAACCTTTCTATAGATAGTTACCGTGCAATTCGTCCTTTCACCATACTATACCACTTGGTTCGGAGTATGGGCTATGTGTTAACTCCCGCTAGACTGACTACGTCACATCGATTCCAAGTGATGTTAGTTCTTATCCTAGGATCACATTACTCTATATTTCATTGAAGATTCTCTTTATGACACATAATTGCTCTGGCCAGAAACTCCAAGTAATGACCCGGACAAGAGGTCGTAGGTATCATCTCCTTCTATCAGGAGTAGTGAATCCTTTATTGGCTACTCAGTTACCTTCGAATACAAACAATTGTTCCCAATCACCACCCTAAGAGTGACCTCATCTTGAGGTAACAAGGAATGATATCAAAGTATAGGATTTATATCCAAGATATCCTTGTGTACCTCAAGTCTAAGGATATTTGCACCATTGCAACAATGAGATTAATCATTGACATTCAATAAATCATCTATATGATAATCTCATAGCTAGTCATTCGATGTACTTACTACCCTTAGTAAGAATCCACATATTAACCCTAAACATCTCATGCTTACAACTTATGAGATCTACTGCTTGATCAAATCAAGGAGTATAATATGTGCTAGTTTGTTTGGATTAATAATATCCTGCCTTATTAATCCTATGATTAGGGATTGCCTTTAGATACTAATATAATTACACATGATAGGAATCTCATTATCATAATCTCATCATGATTTCCTTTATGTTTTTTTTGTATCATGGACCTCATTAATTATATTTAAGATCAATATCAGTTAATATATAAATAAATATCAATTGAATGAAAAGTGCCTTTTGCTTTATTAATCAAAATAAAGTTTATACGAAAATGCTAAAGGTGATTACCTTTAGAGCATTACTCTAACAATCTCCCACTTGCACTAAAGTCAATCGCCTTTATATCTAATACCATATGTGAGTACAGAAAAATGAAATTTTTCTTGAGGAAGTGGCTTAGTCAAAGGATCAGTGATATTATGATCTGTAGGCACTCTCTCTATCTTCACATCACCTCTATCAATTATCTGCCTGATCAGGTGATATCTCTTGAGTAAATGTTTGGAACTCTGATGAGACCTCGGTTCTTTGACATGCGCAATAACCCCATTGTGTCACAGTACAACAATATTGGGTCTACTATGTTAGGAACCACTCCAAGTTCCATGACAAACTTCTTGATCCAAACAGCTTCTTTTGTCACTTCTGCAGCTGCAATTCGAATCTGTAGTCGTCTTTTGTTTGGAATTCTTCCAACTGACTACTCCACTATTCAGTGTGAAAACATAACCTGACTTGGATTTAGAGTCATCTTGGTCAGATTGAAAACGGGCATCTGTATGCCACTCACAACTATATCTCCATTTCTATATATCAAGAAAGCATCCTTAGTCCTTCTTAAGTGCTTTAAGATATTCTTGATAGCCACCCAGTGACCCTCACTAGGATCTGATTGATATCTGTTCGGGTCTTGTACATAACATAGCATACATGATCAATCCTACTGTGAAGTATATGGGATCATACTCATGAGAGTCCTCTCATCTTGTGTTTTAGGACATATAGATTTCTAGAGTTTTATCCCATAAGTCATGGTAGGAAACCCTATCTTAGACTACTCCATATTAAACCTATTTAGCACTTTATCTATGTATGTTGACTATGAAAGACCTATTAACTTCCTTGATCTATGTCTATAGATCTTTATTCCCAATATGTAAGTTGCTTCTTCAAGGTCTTTTATGGAAAAATTATGGGACAACCAAACTTTGAATGATTGCAAACTTGAGACTTCATTTCCTATAAGTAATATGTCATCCACATATAACACAAGGAATATGATAGCACTTCAACTAACTTTCTTATACACACAAGGTTCATCAGGATTTTGTGAGAAACCAAACTCTTTGATTATCTTATCAAATCGGATGTTCCAACTCCTAGATGTTTGCTTTAATACATAAATGGATTTTAGAAGTTTACATACCTTTCTACCATCTTTGGATATAAAGCCCTCAGGTTGTATCATATATACATCCTTAATAGGTTTCCATTTAGGAAAGCTGTCTTCACATCCATCTACCATATTTCATAATCATAACGAGTAGCAATGGCAAGGAGTATTCTAATGGATTTAAGCATAGCTATGGGGCTAAATGTCTCGTCGTAGTCAATTCCTTGTCTTTGTCAATAACCTTTAGCGACTAGCCTCGCTTTATAGGTAATCACATTACCTGCCATGTCGATTTTTTTTTTGAAAATCCACTTGCACCCTATGGGTTTTAACCCTTCGGGTAGGTCAACCAATGTCCATAGTTGGTTTTCAACCAAAGTCCTACTTAACCTACGAACATTTTATGTATCAAAAGGTTCAACTGTTGTCTCATTTCCATGAACAACAATTTTAGGTTCAAGCAATTAATTTACGTTTGTTTGCACATCACGAACTTCATCAACTTCAAATTTGCTCCCACTGTCTTCTCTTAAAAGAAACTCTTTCCCTAAAAAGGCAACATGCTTTAATACGAACACCTTTTCCTCTAAAGCATTGTGGAACTGATATCTAATTGTTTCCTTAGGATATCCTATAAATAAATATTTATCAAATTTCGCTTCAAGCTTGTTTGATTGAATCAGCTTGATATAAGTGGGACTACCCCAAACTTTAATATGAGAAAGATAGGGCCTTTTTATTAGTCCATATCTCATATGGAGTAACTTTAACTACCTTTGAAAGGACTCCGTTTGTCACATAAACAACAGTCTTGAGTGTATAACCCCAAAAGGATTTTGGTAGATCTGCGAAGCTCATCATCAACCTTACCATGTCCAACAAGATTCAGTCCCTCCTTTCAGCTACACCATTATGTTATGGTGTGTAAGATGGAGTCCACTGGGATGTTGTCCGATTATCTCCGAGATAAGTTAGAAATTCCTCGTTTAAGTATTCACCACCTCGATCTGATCGAAGAACCTTAATACTTCTACAAAGTTGTTTATCTACTTTATGTCTAAATTGTTTGAACATTTCAAACAATTCAGAATTTTATCTCATTAGATACCTATACCCATATCGTGAATAATCATTGATAAAAGTAATAAAGTAAACAAAACCACATGCATAAGAATGTATTAAGTCTAATAACTGTTAAGTCAAGAGGACTTTACGATGACTAATTTTGATGATAATCAAATAACAATAATGTTATAAACAAAAGAATGTCTTTGACATGTGTGTTAAGTGCGCAGACGCAAAGTCTATATAGATGCAGATGCAGACACAGACGCAAAGTCTATACAGACGCAGACTAAAGTCTATACAGACGTAGACGTAATGTCTGTATAGATGCAGATGTAGACACAGACGTAAAGTCTATACAGACGCAGACGCAGACGTAGACACAGACGTAGACGTAGACATAAACGCAAATGCAAAATAGAAACAAAGAAGACATAGACGATACCTAGAAGAAACATTAGCATGTCAGACAGTTATTTAGTTAGAGTTAGTTACATAACTCAACTAAAGAAGCGGTTATCTAGAAGCGGTTATTAAGAATCAAGAAGCGGTTATCAAGAACAAAGAAGTAGTTAGAGACGAAGACTATAAATATTAGTCACAGTCGAAGATGTAAAAGGAGGATAATGATCAGAAACAGAGAAAAACTGAGACAAGTTAGATAGACTACATAATCTGAGAGAAAAGTCTTACTGTGCTTACCTACGATAGAGCTAACATTACTGTAACAAAAGCTCACAATCTTTTTCTAGTGAGAGAAAGAAAAGGCTAATAGCCTAGAGAGGCTAAAATGGTGAAAGAATATTTTGTAAGAGACCTGAAGAGGCTCTGGAAGGGAAGAAAGAATACTTTAAACGTTTGGAGAATAGTGAAACACTCAGATGAACTCTGAGGACTGGACGTAGCCCACGGTTTGGGGTGAACCAATATAAAAATCGTAGTGTCTATTCGCTACTCTTTACTTCAGTTTGTTTTGTTGTTAAAAAAATCATATAGAAGTAATTTGCGATTTAACTACGTAATAACTTTGTGATATCTTCTTAATAAGGAAGAGTTCTTTACAAGATTTTATATTAAAAAAAGGGATAAACCATTAAACCCCCATTCTTATGTATCGAGTTTTTTGAACGTAAAGTCTATACTAACATGTGATTTACTTCAGTAAGGTCATTAATGTCGGACCCCGTTTTCAGAGCCCGACAAACGCATCTGGATAACACACATTTATCAACTATACTTGCATTCAAAACTCCCCTTTCTAAGCTTAGCTCCGCTCTTCGAATAGTTAACTAATATGATGATAGTCGACTAGTCCATTTATCCATTTCAACCTGAATATCTCAAGGAATAGCATTGCTGAGTCCACACTTTACATATGTACATGCTTCGGGGCTATTAGCATAACTTTTTATTTAGGCATCGTATGTAGGGTTTCTTTAGATAGTTTGAAAGAGGACTTCATGAGCTACAACTTTCATGAAAACCTCGAAGGCCAATTGTAACTTCTGGATGGTCAAAAATAGGAAAAAAGATAAACCATGAATAGTAACCCAGACGATATTCATGAACAATAACACAGAGGAAGTCTGTGAACAGTAACACGGACGATACTCGTGAATAGTAACATAGAGGAAGTCTGTGAACAGCAACACAGACGATACTCGTGAAGAGTAACACAGACGAAGTCTATGAACAGTAAGACAGAGGAAGTCTGTGAACAGTAACACAGACGAAATTCTTCAACCAACATAACTTCTTAACTCTTTCTTATTATCCTTGGCCTATGATTTGTGTTCTATCTTTTGTGTTCTATCCTTTGTAGTTGACTTTTATCTTCTGTGTTAACCACTTATCGTCTGTGGTCTATCCTCTGTGTTCTATCCTCTATAGTTGACTTTTATTTTCTGTGTTGACCACTTATTATCTGTGGTCTATCCTCTATGTTCTATCCTCTGAGTGATGACATGTCCTCTGTGTTCTGACGTCATCACAGACGATACTTCTCATCTCTATTTCTCCTTGCTTCTGTGTTCTGACGTCAGCATAGACGATAGTCTTCCTCTCTATTCCTCCTTGCCTCTGTGTTCTGACGTCAGCATAGACGATACTTCTCCTATCTATTTCCCCTTGCTTCTGTGTTCTGACGTCAGCACAGACGATACTCTTCCTCTAAATTTTTTATTGCCTCTGTGTTGTGACGTCATCACAAAAAGGAATATTCCTTTCGTCTGTGTTTTTCATATGCAATCCTTCCAACTATGACGTGCTATTCTAAAACTAGCAACATTTGGCAAATTCATTAAGCAGAACATGCACATACACATTGCGTTATCCAAATCTTTAAAATAATAGAATCATACCGAGGAATTCAATTTCACTGTTTCCATTTTTAAGCAAGTCAGAGTTATTACACATCAAATTACACATTAACTTAAACCAAAAATACAAAAGATGCTCCATGTTGATATGCCGAATAAGCTGTTACAATCACTGACTTAGTACAAGTGACTTTAACTAATGTGGAGTTTCGATGCCTTGTAGGGATCACTATCGTCTTAGCTTAGCTTTCTTTCTTTCCTCTCAACTGCCAAAACTCTCTCCTTTCTCTCTCTCTTTCAAGATTTGTCCTTTTCTTTTTCACTCCAATCACCTTTTTGGTCTTCCACTTCTCAAGACAACATTTTTCTCTTCCCTTTTTACCCTTAATGAATACTAAAGGTCCACTTTATCCTTCCTTATAAGCTTAGGTTCTTTTAACCTTAAGTCATTTTTCAAAATGCCCTTATACACCTTAAAACATCCACACTTTAATTCTATCAATTCATGAATTAAATCCTCCTAAACTTGATATAATAGTTACCTTCAAATAAAAATAATCTATCTAACAATACTACAAAATTTATTCAAATCATGCTTACTAAAAAAAATTTCAATGCCCAACACTTAGTGTATACTTAGATGAACGGACCATAACTAATGGACTTGATATGAGTAAGCACTGGATCAGACCAGTGTGTTATGACAGACTTTAGGCTTAGATGACTCATCATCAACAGATAAAGATCATGCGGAGATCTTAGATGATGAAGTGGATAAGATGACAGTAGATAAACATCAGCTCTAAAGGATAAAGACTATATAAGACTATATAAGAGGATCATCTGAAGATAGTGGAGATCTTTGCATATATGGATGGGTCATTCCTAGATAGATATTATCTTTATCTTGTTAGTTGGGATGTAGCTAGATTCTATCAGATAAAGTCCTATTTCCATGGGGATGTCATCTAATTGAATAAGGTGACGTAATATACTAAGATAAGATGTGATCTAGGTATTTAAGTTCTGTTAGGATTCTAACTTGGCCATCAAGTCAAAGATGTATATAAATAACTTATTTTAGCCTTGTTCTTCTCAATGTGAGATACAAAGATTGAGAAAGCTTCGTTTGTATAATTTGGGAGAAGTAATAAATGTTAGCATTTTGTTATATCTCTTTCGTGCTTTTATTGTTGCCATTAATATTACAGTACTTTTGTAGTTTTCTTGCAAGAAAGTGAGAGTCTAACATTATAAGGATTGTGAGGCGTTCGAGAATAAAATACTGGTCGATTATTATCAGAGAAGGCTAATTCTTACTTTATCAGACCTAAATGATAGTGTCGTGTTAAAAAAAAAGACAATTTATATGATAAGTTCAGTAATTGGAAGACCTTTGTAACATATGATGTTATTGATGCGCATGCTCTTTATTCGCCTTATATGGGGGCCAATTCTTCTGATCATTTTACCCGAGAGCAACCCTATGTCATCCATGCATGGCCACAAATTTCAGTAAGTCCCAGTAAAATTTGTGGTCAGGTGGTGACGGAAGATGATTGGTCTTGAATAAAAGTAACAAAAGTAACAGACGATTTCACTGCCCTGTATGACGGGATGTGATCCTCTAGCCCCATAACCCTGTACCTACCCTGTCCCAAACAATCTAAGCCATCTATTTATATGAGACCCACATAAATAAATGACTTGGATTGTTTGAAACATGATAAGTACAGGATTATGGGGCCAGAGGATTTGGACCCCTGTACGACAAGGAGATTGGCCAACGGGTCAAATCGACATTGACGTGAAAGTTGAGGCGAAGGCCTCCCACGCCATTACCCTCGTAGTAATTGGATCTATGATCTAAATTAAAAACTTTGGTGGGGTGAGAGTTGATTTGACAAGTAACGAGAAAGGCGTAATATTGTTTTTTTAAGTAACCAGAAAGGCGTATCTATCTAAGTGTTTTTGGCTTTGTGCACGATACTATGACAGTTCAAGCTACCTTCAACGCTCTTCGTATTCGCAGCCCAAGAACACCATACATGGTTGTCGTTTAAGAATTGCGCATGCGTTCCTAATTTCGTCCAAATTCTTGAATTAATGCATTTTCTGATACGTTCATATAGAAGAAGAAGAGACTATAACTATAAGCAACAGAAAACATTCCTTCCACCAACTTGGAGAATCAAAATCAACAGAAACATGCCTTTTACATCCCTGTTCATTTCATCGTATGAATAAGCATGACTGCGTTACCTTTGAACCTTGAAAGTTGGAATCTTTCACCGTATAAGATAAATTCATCGCTTACCCATGTTACTTCTGCATCTGTTTTTCGTTTTTTTTTTTCACTTTCTTGACAGCATTTGATGTTGTCGGTTGGTTACACTACTTTAACAGCGTTCTGTCCGTTCATTTGATCCACCCAAAATCTCCACCCCTCGTTGTCCTAAGCTCAGTCACCTATTTTTCTCGATACCAAATCTGCTTCACATGATCTATGTATTTTATAAGTTCAGTTGCGATAAGTGAGCCAAAGTTCACTGGCAACGTTGGGATTTAGAATTGGAATAAAGACATCATTTTGGGTTTTACGTCGATATATGCTTCCTTGCAGATCTGTACAATCATGGTCAGAAGCGGATTCATGGTTGTTTTTGTAATGGTACAGTAAGCCTTCGGTTTTAGTTGAAGTATATAACTTGCTTCCAGATTCATATTCTCACGAAATGCAGAAGTGCGAAGCCAGGTTTGTGTA
>JAOTJB010293386.1:0-16690 GCA_027123815.1 Erythroxylum minutifolium | reverse complement strand
TTCCAATTTTGTCCTTCTTTTGTCTTTTATGGCTCTAACTCCTTAATCCACTTAACACCACATTAATTTTAACTAGGCTCCAATATTTCCATCAAATCTTCAATCTTTATTCATGCCTACAAAATTAATGACTCAATTAAAAAACAAATAATTAACCCAACAAACAACATAAATAAATAATTAAGCAAATAATAAGAAATTTAAAAAAATATCAGGATCCAACACTAGATGGTTCTATCATTCATGTATTCCTTTAAATGCTTTTAATTCACCCTATTTTGAAGAAGCAATAGATGTTATAACTACTATAGGTCCATGATTTAAGGCACCTTCTTGTTGTGAGATTCATGTGCTTTTGCTTCAAAACTTAAAAAAGTGATGACAGTTGATCATGGATACATATAAGCCTAGTTGGGAAACAATAAGATGCATTATTATGGTAGATGGGTGGTGACAGATCAAAGACAAAGAAACTTGATTAATTTCTTAGTTTATTATAATATTGAAATAACTTTTCTCAAGTCTGTTGATGCTTTTGAGATGGTAAAAAGTGCTCATGCTTTATCTAAATTATTTTTTGAAATTTTCGAGCAGACAAAAGAATATTATGCATTTCATTATAGATAATACAATTCATTATGTATCAGCTAGGTACTTGTTCTAATCAATGTATAAACATATTTATTGTTTTCTGTACATTGCTCATTGTATAAATCTCATTTTAAAAGATATTGGTTACATGGAATATATTTCTAAACTTGCTTTACATGTATCTAAGATCAAAATTTTTATGTATAATCATATTACATTTTTTCTTGGTTATGAAAGCAAGAAGATTGGTTTGAGATTATGGATCCCTGTTGAGCAAGTTTGATCTAATGTAAAATCTCCAATATCTGCAAGTATACGAATCATAACTTGTATTATCAAAAGTGCCGATCCCATCAGGAAATAGTTAAAACTAAATGAACCTAAGTTTGTCTAAGGAGATAAAAGATGATTAAAAGAAAATAATAATAGAAAATTAAAACAATTAAATAAATGAAATAATCAAATAACAAATGAGCTACCACAAATATGTGAGAAAAATCAAAGATGAAGCTTAGGATTTATTCTATCATTATTTTGTTCCTTTAATGCCTATTGATTCAATTATATGTTGATTCTAGATCTTCTAAAGGATTGGCTACTCTTTCTTAAGGTCTAATCAATTAACCCTAATTAAATATGAAAATTCCATAATTGCAGCCTCTCATTTCGCAACTCTCTTCCTAATAATTTTAATTAGTTCTAACGTGATCTATCAAATAACCAAGTTCTCACATAAGATCTCACTTCGAATGATGGTTAATTTGCTAATGCTATGACATATTAATCCACCAACTCTCGTTGTGTAAATTAATCAGATTACTTTTGAATCACTCGCTTAATTTATTGCCAAAGTATAAAATGCACCAATAACATATCACAAAAATTGTATTAAATCAATTGAAATCAAAGTCATAAAATAATTCAAGAATAAACCCTAATTTGGAAATTTAGAACATAATAAACGTGAAGAACATCAACAAATTTAGTTCATACATCAAGTTTAATGAAAATATCAAGAAGAGAGAAAGAAGAACTTGATTTGGAACTTGATCTCAAAATATGAAAGTCCTAATGCTCTCCTTGATGCTCCTTTGATCCAAGAATACAAGATGGTGGTTGCCCTTTTTTGAGTGTTTTATGTTCTTAAATAGTTCTTGAGGCTTCTAAGGTTCTTTATAAGGTTTAACCACTTAATTTGGTTCCAAAAATAGCCCTAAAAGTTTAAAATTACAGAAAGAGTCATGTGTCGGAAAAGCTGAAATTCGTTGGAATTGTTGTTTGTGCTCTCTGTCACGATTGTGACCTACTTTCATACTTCCAATTCTTCTCTTTTCTTTAATTTCTTGTTTCCATACACTTAAACATACACCACAAACCTCTTGAAGCATAAAATTATGAACCAAATCATGCTCAAAACCACAAAAACATTTAGAATATAAACAAACAGTAATAATAACATAATTTTAAGCCTATATACATGATAATCATATAAGAAATACTCAAAAGCACAGTTTAAAATCTGTAAAAACATAGTAAACTTACACCTATCAACATCCCCATACTTAAACTTTTTCTTGTCCTTAAGTAAAAAAAAAAAACACAAACTCAAACAAACCAAATAATAACATATACATTCATTCAACATGCACTAATGATACAATGGCATCTAACTTGGCCAAACTAATTTAACCTCAAACAAAGATCATTCAAGTTGTTCCAATATATCAACCTATGAAATTTATGGTTAAGCACTTTGGATTGAATATACATACTAATCAAAACATTAACATCATATTCATTCACCTAAAGAACTTGTATACACACATTGATAATTAGTAATCAACCAAAATTGCAACTATCACTAAGTGTCTCTTCATGAAAATATTTTCTATTTTCAAAGATCAGTAGGATTTATTTATCGAAACACCAGTTTTTTAAATTTTATTTAACATTAACCTAGTATTTTAACTTGAAGGAAATCACGTTGTCATAAATGTCCCCCAGTTACTTAACTAGGCCACGTTTTATTAATTAGCTTGGTTGGAATGTCATTCTAGCCTTTTGATGCAAAGACAAAAAAATTTTTGTGAATGCCCTTGATTATTTAGCTATATCACATTCTCAACTTGCTACTAGCTCTATTCATAACCTAATATTTATTTCAAAAGGGTCAGTAGAATAGTTATTCATTTAATAAACATACACATTTTTTTTTTCATTTCACATAGTCTACCTCATTTCTTTTAGTCAATCATCCTCATGAAAGACTACTAATGATACTAACATATTCAATTGACTTATAATTATAAATGTATGTAACAAATTTTCTAAGATGAACAAACTGATGTTGCATCCTAATTAACATACATATTTAACCAAAGATACTTAAAACATAAAATGCACAAGCCAATATTCCTTTACAAATTCAATGACTATGTTCAAAGCTAAACTACTTTTATCAAGTTATTGCCATTGACACATTGACACAAATCACACATATGCTCACACCATGTCAACCTAATCAAAAACTAACAATATGATATCCAAATTTCACATTCTTGACATGCCAATGAAAAATCCTCCCCACGCTTAGACAACACACTGTTCTTTGTGTGAGAAAAATAAAACAAAAACTAAATATAAAAAGGAAAAAAGGAAAGGTTAAGAGCACAAAATTAGGGGATTAACTGGTGACGGTGTTGATGACAGAATGTGGAGATACTTTCGACCATAAAATTCTAGCAATTCTTTCCTTAAAAAAATTAAAAATAAAAATACCAATAAAATAAAATAAAACAAATAAAACTTATTGTAATTCTTAGGTTGCCTCCTAAGCAATGCTTAGTTAATTTTATTAGCTTGACATGCTCTTCCTTTCACACTCAACTTGGATCAATTATGAGTCACTTGGTTCCACCTGTGTCGCTCAATTTTAGTTTAGTAGCTTGTAAATAAACTATATATTGCAAGATAATCGAAAGGAAAAAATTAATCAAATCTAGAAAAGTAAGTAAGTTCAATAATTCCCTTTTAATTAACAAATTGTCAATAAAATAGGGAATAATAAAACTCCCTGAATCTTCTATTGAATTCAACATTTTAAATTCTAAGAAGGTGAACTGTCCTCTTTCTTCCTCAATCACCTTCATCTCCTCTTCTTCTTCTGCTTCATGAACAAAGATGTCTGTATCTTCTTCAACCTTTATCTCCACTGTCATCTGTTCGTCATTCTCTTCTTCATCAACTTCTTGAACAGAGACTTCCTTATATTCTTCAAACCCAATCTCTGCTGTCATTTGTTCTTCTTCCTCTCACTCCTTTAAAGATTCGACTTCATCAATTCTCGTAAATGAGTTACCCTCCTTTGGATTCTTTAATACCTTATTCATGTTGAATTTCACTTGTTCATCTCCAATTCGAAGGATGAGGTTGTCTTTGTGGTCAACTACCAAAGCTTTTCTGATGTTCAAAAATGGTGTACCAAGAACTAGTGGACAATTTTGATCCTCTTCAAAGTCTAGCACAACAAAATCTATAGGAATTATAAACTTGTCCACTTTTATAGGTACATCCTTTACCAAACTTAACGGTTTCTTTATCTGTTGGTCCACTAAATTAATACACACACATTTTGGCTTCACATTTTTTAGCCCCAGTTTTTTAAAAATCGACTAAGGCATAAGGTTTGTACTTGCGCCTAAGTCACATAAATATTTAAAAATCTCTAAATTACCAACTGCACAGGGTATCATAAAGCTCCTTGGATCTTTCAACATTGGGGGAATATGGTTGGTAATTAAGGAGCTACAAGTTTCCGTCATGGCTACTATGTGGTCATCTTCCCAAGTTTGCTTATCAGATAATATGTCTTTAAGGAATTCTCCGTACTTAGGCCTGCACTTCAACACTTCCACAAAAGATAAGTAAATTTGCCATTTCTTTAGTTTTTCCATGAACTTTGAGAATGGTACATCTAATTCGTTCTTCTGAAGCTTTATGGGAATGGCATTTTTGGTGAGTAAGTGGGGGAGGAGTATAGGGAGGGTCCTCATTCTTTTCTTCATCCTGTTTCCTTTTCTCTTGGTTTTCAACAAGGCGAGTCTCAGCTTGTCTTTCTGTTGATTCTTCTAGATCTTTCACACTCCTAAGTGTGATAGCCTTACATTGTTAACGTAGATTTACTTCCATGTTGCTAAATAAGTTTTCCACACTTCTCTTACAGAATTCATTGGAAAGCTAGCCCATTTGAACCTCTAGGTTGTGAATAGAAGAGGCATGATCTTCTATTACTTTCAAAAACTTCCCTTCCAGTCTCTTCTGATCCTTATCCATGCTTATAAGCTTGTCTGTGATCTTGTCCAATTTTGAATCCCATGAACTGGACTTATCTTGCTAAAATGCTAGTAAGTCTTGATTTTGCATTTAAGTCCTTACTTTTCTATACCAAAAAGAAAGTTGAGTGGTTCTGTCACCTTGGATTGTATGTTCGCAAATAAGGATGATTACTTCCCAGAACAAATTGTGCTTTATTGAAATTTAATTGCTCCATATTGTTATTTTCCACTAGGAAACAATCAACTATAATATGACTCTCTCGTCCACATAGTTCCCCTCCTTATTGAATTGCTTTGAATGGAGAGAACAAAGCGATAGTCAGACTGTTCAATTCCTTGGTGAGGTTGTCAATTTTAGCCTACAATGTTGTCACTGAATCTATCACAATCATTCCTTTTGGATCTAGGAAGGTTGAATTTTGTCTACTTTATTCCGATGTCCAAAGATAACTATTGTTCACCATCTCTTCAAACAAATTATGTGTCGCTTCCACTGGTGGTCGTGAAATTCCTTAATGGTAGGCATTGAACCTTGGGCTCATAAATTCCATAAGGTTGCTTTTCTCTCTATGATGTATTTCCTCCATCATCATTCTTTCTATCTCTTCTTGGCATTTAACTTTTCAAATTCTTCATTGTTGCCTTGTGATGTCCAAACTGATGTGTCTTCTACTTTGAGGCCAAACTTCCTTCTCTTTTTTTTAATTTCTTATGATTGGGTGCCATAATCGCAAGAAAGGGTAATAAATCCTTAAAAAAAGGAATTTAAAAAGTCCTAAACTAATTCCCTGGCAATAGCGCCAAAACTTGTTGAGCAAGTTTTATCTAATGTAAAACCCCCAATATCCGCAAGTATACAGATTGTAACTTACAGTATCAAAGGTGTCGATCCCACGAGAAAATGATTAAGAATAAATGAACCTAAATTTTTCTAAGGAGATAAAAGATGATTAAAATAAAATAATAACAGAAAATTAAAACAATTAAATCAACAAAATGATCAAATAATAAATGAGCTACCACAAATATGTAAGGAAAATCAAGGAAGAAGCTTAGGATTTCTTCTATCGTTATTTGTTCCTTCAACCCCTATTAATTCAATTATAAGTTGATTCTAGATTTTCTAAGGGATTGACTACTTTTTCTTAACACCTAATCAATTAACCCTAATTGAATATGAAAATTCCAAAATTTCAATCTCTCAATTCATAACTCTTTCCCTAACAATTTCAATTAGTTATGACGTGATTTATCAAATAACCAAGTTCTGACACAAGATCTCTCTTCAAGTGAAGGTTGATTTGTTAATGCTGTGACATATTAATCTACCAACTCTTGTTGCGTAAATTAATTAGGTTACTTTTGATTTACTTAATTTATTGTCAAAGTATAAATGCCCCATTAACATAACACTGAAATTGTATTGAATCAATTGAAATCAAAGTCATAAAATAATTCAAGAAAAAACCCTATTCTGAAAATTTAGAACATAATAAATGTGAAGAACATCATAAGTTCAATTCATACATCAATTTTAATGAAAATAACAAGAGAGAATGAAGAACTTGATTTCGAACTTGAACTCAAAATCTGGAAATCTCCAATGCTCTCTTTAATGCTCCTTTGATCTAAGAATGCATGATGGTGGCTGCTCTTTTTTGAGTGTTTTATGTTATCAAATACTTCTTGACGCTTCTAGGTTCTTTTTAGGGTTTACCCACTTAGTTTGGTTCCAAAAATAACCCCAAAATGTTAAATTACTAAAAAGTCACGTGTTGGAAAAGCTAAAATTTGTTGGAATTACCGTATACGCTCTCTATCACGATCGTGACCTGCTTCCATACTTCCAATTCTTCTCTTTTCTTCATTTTCTTGCTTTCATACAATTGAACGCACATCACAAAACCTCTTAAAACATAAACTTGAGATCCAAATCTTGCTTAATACCACACAAACACTTAGAATATAAACAAACACTAATGGTAACATAATTCTAAGCCTATATACATGATAATCATCTAAGAATACTCAAAAGCACACTTAAACATCTATCAAAACATAGTATAATTTACACCTATCAATCCCACTATTATGGTATGCGTACAAAAGCACACTAATTTTCTCAAAACTTATTGCTTATATGGTGGAGACGTATGCACAAATGATATTATTGGCACTCTCTTTGATGTGATTGAATGCAAAGGTATTTTCTATTAAAGATCAATCAAAGGCGATAAATGAAAAATTGTATCGTGAAGGTCTAAGGAGTTTTGTTAGGTCATTTGCAAAGAGAGAACTTATTATAAAAAATGAAGCATCGTATGTTTTCATACTTTTAGTTCATCCCTTTCTTAATAATAATATATTTTCTTATTTCTCATAACTATTAATTTAAAATATAGATTAGTAGTGGAGATTATTTAATGAAAGTGCTCTATCGTTGAGAAAGCTCACTATTCGATTACTCATTCAAACAATTTATGCATCAAGTTATGAACATAATTTAAACATTTTTTTAATGTATTCTTACAAAGAAATGAAATTGTTTGGAACATCAAAGACTCCAATGACTTTGTTTAAGTTACTTATTACTTGAGGATAAAGAAAGAGTATTTTTATTAATTTGTTTTACTTTTCATTAATTTTATTTTTATTATTTACTTTATTAATTTATCTATTATGTATTTAGAGCGCTTAGTAAGAAGGGAATTTGTTATCTAATTAATATTGATTTTATTGACCATACTGATTTTTTGATCAAAGAAGAAGAACCATTACTTGATCTTGATCATAATGAACTTGAAAAGTAAATTTGTGATAAAAATGCATTTGTCGCATTGAATAAATTAAGAACATCTATTGATGTTCAATTGATATCTAATTTTGATCATATTTAACATTAGAAGTGTAATGTATTACAAATTTACAATAGAGAATAACTGTATACATTACTAATTTGTAATTTATTTATACTTTGGATGAAAGTATGGTTTATGAGTCTTGAAATAGTGTTGGAGAATCGAAACTTTGATGATGATGAGGTACAACCTGCTTTAGAGATGCAATTTTGATTTTTTATTATTCTAAGTTTTATGTTAGATTTAATTTTTGTTTGAATTATTAGATTTAGTATTACTTTATTATATACGAACAGACATTGGAGTATTGTTTTTATTTTATATTATATTTTTACTTATTCATACAATTTTTACTTCTCATTTTATTATATACCTATTTTATTTTATTTTACATTATATTTTTACTTATTCATATAATTTTTACTTCTTATTTATTATATACTAATTTTATAATTTAAATATTGTTTAAACCTTTAAATTTTAAACCTCTTCTCTTATTAATTGGATGTTTGATCTTATTTTCAAAAAATTAATCTTATCACCTATATGTCTTACACTAATGAATGAACCTTAAGATCCATCAATGTGAGTTGATAGAATGTGCTTTAATCTATTATAAATCAACTTGGAGATTATCTTGTAATGGTATTGTAACAGGCAATTGGTTTGAGCTCCTTAAATAAGTTTAGAGCATGGTTATTAGGAATAAGAAAAAAAGTTTTATTTATTTCTTTCAGTATCCTCCCCTTATTAAAGAATTCAAAGATAACAGATTTTACCACCTTCTTTATCTCTAGCCAGGTTTTATGAAATAATAATGCATTAATCCATTCAAACCTAAAGTCTTGTGAGGTTTAAGGGAAAAAACTTTCTCAACATTATCTTCATTAAAAGGATTAGAGAGTGAAGTAGGTTTATGTCATTGTATATGATCCTTAATTGTTGATTAAAGAATTTGAGTAAAAGAAGATCTTTCAACTGTAGTTCTCAAGGACCTAGAGAAGAATGTGTAAGCCTCATTAAGAATATCCTCCTAAGAGACAGTAAAAGTTTCAACATAAATTTGTGATGAATTAATCCTCTTAATTTTTTTCTTTGAAAGTGTTGATTTATGAAAAAATTTTGAGTTCATATCCTGTATTCAACAATAACTTTATATTTTTATGTTATAAGATAGAATTGTTAAGATTAAGAGTTTGAATATAGCTTTACAATGCTACCTTTTTCCTAAGTTAAAGTTATAAGTCATAAGGTGTCATATAGAGAAGATTTTGAATTCTATTCAGTTTCTTAAAGCTTTCCTTAACATTTTATTGATTATCATTAATATTGAGGGAATTAAGGGACTCCAATTCCTCTTTCACTTTACTAAACTTCCTCACGCATGTGAAATATTTATTCCCTTATATAGGCCAATTGAAGCCCTTCTTCATTACTCTACTTGAGCTTTATCATTCTTCTTTCTTAAAAACTAGTGACCTTTTTACTTATTTAGCCAAGTATAAAAGTTGCCCTCCATTCTCAAATAAGTTACTTGGATATTTTCCATACAATCTATGAAATTCTTTGTGTGATTTCTCAAAGAGAAGTTATCATCATCTTCATAGGGTTTAATCAAGTTATTAAAGTGCTTTAAAATGATATAGGGACAATTTGTGATAGCTCCTAACTCCATCAATGTATTCCATAGAGGAAATATTTGAAAAGCAAGGTTGAAAGTGTACAAAAACGTAACTTGGAAAGAAATCACTTCTAGTTTCGGTTTAAGAGAGATGAATTAACTAATATGTAGTTGAGTAATAAGTTATCTTAGCTCTATTAGTATCATAAGGTATGACAATCATGCCATTATAGTGACGGAGATGATCGAAAATGGTTTCCTAAGGGGTCTTTAAGAAGTTCAACTTCTGTCCA
Organism: Erythroxylum minutifolium; assembly: GCA_027123815.1. Taxonomy (NCBI): domain Eukaryota; kingdom Viridiplantae; phylum Streptophyta; class Magnoliopsida; order Malpighiales; family Erythroxylaceae; genus Erythroxylum; species Erythroxylum minutifolium. The sequence goes on along the minus strand of JAOTJB010293386.1, from coordinate 6,993 downwards.
ATATTATTCTCTTTAAATTTTTCTTCCAATAGACCTATCAATAAGGTATTATTATTTGAGATATAATTTCTCATAGTAAGTTACTTAGAGATTCATTTGGAAAAGAGGGGATAAGGGCCATTTTATTCCTATTTGATCACCTCCTTACTGCTATTTCAAAATCCTTAACCTCATTAAATTTAAAAGCTTCCTTTAGTATAGGAGAGGTGGTAAAGATAAGATTTAGAAAGATAAAATGATGGAGTGTGTATAGGATCTTCTTTTTATAGGATTATTAGTAGAGTAAAAACTCGATACATCATTCTGAGTAGTACCATTCTATATTTGTTCAAATAACTAGCAGATTTAGTGACTTTTACAACATCCTTAAAACACTGAATGTCAATAGGAGTAGATGGAGGAACATATAAATAGTCCAAACTCTTATCGAATGTTTACATGTTAGAGATTATTATGTTTTATTCTTTTAACAACTCCTTATCTTTATCATTATAGGTCTTATTTTCTATTGAAAGCTATATGAGTTTCTAGTACTCACCAAATGAACCTCTTGCTAATAGGCCTTTAATTATTTGTTTGTTAAGGATGATATGTTATCTATGAATAGGTAACTAAGACAACATCATCATACAACTTCTCATCCTCACACAATCTTGTTTTGGGATAGACTTTGGTAACTTGTTTTAAGAATTAATAAAAACACAGAAAATTAGTTTAATAGGATTTTCCACATAGTTAGCTAAGTAGCTTGGTCCCTTAGTTGTCAAATATTACAATGGGGCATCATGGATATTTATCTATATTGGAATTTGATTTTAATTTAGTTGCTAAAGATTGAGCCATGGTTTCTATAATTCTAGAAATATTGGATTGTTATTCAGGTGTTATAATCTAGCTTCTATAATCTTTATAGCTTGGTCTCTAGTTCTAAACTTTAAAAGGATTTTATCATCATTCACTAACACCTCTTCTAATCCATAATGCTTTTAGTTGGTTTAAGCTCATAAGCTCATCAATAGGAAGGAGTATCTTCTATCTATTAAGATTCTTAGGAGAGTTATATCCTGACAATTGGTTATTTATTTCAATATCTCTAGCAAATGAGCCACTACAAATTCCTCACCCCTATTCTTAGTATGATTGACGTGTAGCATGGTCTTTAGACTACCATCTCCTACCACCTGAAATCAAGCCTTTTTATTCCTAATGTTGTTTACATTATCAAATATTAAGTTTTCTGCCTTAGCATTAGAGTTAAACAAAACAAGAGTATAGGAGGAAGGAGGAGAAAAGGATAAGCCTAGAGATAGGAAAGCATCAGGATTAAGGGGCTTAAGGCTCAACATATCTAGAAAAAAAACTAAAAAGAAAGAAGAGGGTCAAAGAAAAAATAAGAAGGCATCTTTGAGAAAAAGGAAAGTGACTGAATGCAAGATATGAAAAACAAGCTAAAACTCGTATAAGATGGATGATAAGAGAAGTTAAAGGACCTTAAAAATTGGAGCTAGAGAAAGGAAGTGGGTAAGAATAGAAGTAAGAAAGGAGATGAGCAATCAAGGTACAATCATTGTGTTAAGAGAGCTTTGGTACTAGGTTAAACATGAACAATATGCAATAAACAAATAACAAGGCTTCATCATGCATAGCAATTAGAAGTGTAAAAAACAACCAAATCTTCTCTCTCTACAATAAATTTTTTTCAAATGTATTAGATATTTCATTATTATAAAATTTAACTAAAATAGTAATTTTAAAATTTTAAAATTAATATCATGCAAACCAAATGTAACGAAAAGATTATGAAGATAAATGTTAGACTAAAATGAACATATAAATGGTAAAACATGATCTTTTATTAATTTTTGATTAATAAATAAATAAAGCATAAAATGTGGTGTCTATAGGTATACTAAAATAATAAAAGAGAAGAACATTGTATTCATAATGAACATGGAAGAATTAGATGTCAATAATTCAACAAAAGAGGCAAGGAGAGAGTTTGATAAGGAAATTGAGCGTGTTATAATTGGAAGGTCTGAAAACTTTTAGAAACTTATAAGGATGGAAAAAACTACTAAGGAAGCTTTCGAGAAAATCTTTCTCTAGCATTTTGACAATTTTTCGTAAAGCTCAAACTTCTTGTTAGACATTAGCAATGAAGTAATTTTCTATAAGTAAAACTTGGATCCTTTCTTTAGAAAAATTAAATAAAATAAGAGCAATTTTGAAATATAAAGAAAATAGGTCATCGAAGAGGAAGTAATGTACCTATAGTTGCAAGCTTCATTAAAGAAGTTGATTACTCTAAGTGACTTGCTAATTTGATTATGTTAAGAACATAGATGAGAAGGGGAGAATATACGTAAACTTCACATATCTAAAAGAGGCATGCTTAAAAGATAGCTAATCTATGCAAAAGATGAATCAATTCATGGAGAACATTTTGAGCCACTATACCTTAAGTTTTATAAATGCCTACTTGGTATATAATCAAATTAAGATAAATGAATCATGTAAAGAAAAGACATACTTTATCACATATAAAGAGATCTACTGTTATAAAGTCATGTATTTTTCCCTAAAGAACATAAGGTTAAAAAGAAATATGAGAGCATAAATTGATTGATATAATTGTAAAAATAAAGGTAGGAGGACATCATTTTAACTTGTAAGAATGATTTATCACTCTTTAAAGTATAGCTTGAAATCTAACCACAAAAATTGTACATTTGAAGTAGGGGTATCCAAGTTCCCTAGAGTTATGGTTACCTATAAAGATAATAAACCTATAGAAAATTGAAGCTATCTTATGTATAAAAGCACAAATCTAAAAACAAAAAGGTATAAAGTTTAATAGTTAGGGTAGCAAGCTTAAGGAATTGTAGTGAACCTTAGAGTTTCAATAGAACTTTAATCAATTAAAGGATTATATAAAAAATTGCTCATTACTAACAATACCAAAATTAAGAGGGCACTATATCTCTATATAGCCATTTTTATATGCAACCATCAACTATGCTCTGATGGTTCAAATTAGGATTTTCATCTAAATTTATTCATACCATGATTTTCCTTTTTTTTATTGCTTTCATTATTTTTATTATGATTCATGATTCATAAAATGGCTTTGATTGATCTTAATGTATGATTTAGTTATTGTAGTTACTAAATCTAATTATAATTAAATTGTGAACATCTTGAGAGCTTACTTATTAGTGGATAATAACTTAGGTAATAGGGGTTAAAATGGAGTACTCAAAAGAGACTTGCATGATCTTTCTAATAATAGGTTGAAACTTTCTATATGATTTCAAAGAACTTAGTGCATTCAAAATGGTGTTAGCTTAGTAGAGATACAGGTTAACCAATTAGAGAGAAGATGGTTATAACTAGAGATAGTATGGTTCCATTATCTAAGAGATCATGCTAATTTAGTTTAATATCCATTCTAGGCTAATAAAATCATGAAAGTAAAAGTAGTACTAGAGAAAGTACTTATCTAAAAGTTGATATTTAATTAAATTCTTTTTGCATAAATTACCTTATTATTGATTATATCTGGTACCGAATTAGTTTATTTTCATTTTGTATTTCTTTCATCAAAATCACTCCTTTTATTAATTTAGTTTGTACTAATTAGTAGTTTTAGGTTTTCTAGTCTATACCACCTTCTTGAAGGATCGACCCCTACTTACCATTACATTAATTACTAATAATAAATGCATTTATTGTAGTTATGGATAGTAGATTAGTAATAGAAAAAAGTAAACATATAATTAGAGAAAGCACATATTATATTTTTAGCACCATTTTCAAGGAAACAACTAGTTTTAAGAAGATCTATCAACTATTTTACTAATATTGTATATCTATTTTCCTTTTATTAATTTTTAAATTTCTTTTTTCTCTATGCTTTGTTTTAATTTTATTTAAGGGGTATCTTTAATATATAAAAATTGATATTTTATTTTTTTTAGAAGACCTAAAGCTTGAAAGAGCATTTCGTCAAAATCTAAGAGATAGAATAAAAAAGAAAATAGAGATACATCATAATTAAAACATAAACCTATAGAGGAAGGAACTAAACAGCGATGGAGTATGCCAAACCATCTTTTATAGGGATGCAGTCTAGCATTGTAAGGACAAATATTAATACTAATTACATCAATATTAAGCCTAACATAATCTAAAAATTGTAGTGCAATGTACAATTTGACAGATTACGAGATGATGACCCCAACACACAGTTTACCAATTTTTTAGAGATCTATGACACTTTTAAGATAAATGTAGCCACTTAAGACATTATTAGGTTGAGGTTATTCCTATTTACATTGAAGGATTAGATGAAGTAATGACTGAAAACATTATTTATAACATCAATTATTACTTGAGATATTTTGGAAGAAAATGTTCTTACTAAATACTTTCCACATCCAAGACAATGAATTTAAGAAATGACAACTCTTCCTTCTGTTAACTTGGCAATGGAAGTATTCATTTAAACATTTAAGATATACAAAGTTCTATTAAGGAATTTTCCACATTAAGGGCTTCCCATATGGATATAAGTCCAGACCTTCTAAAGTGGACTAAGTCAATACGAGGTAGATAATATACATTGTAATAGGTGGAGCATTAAATAATAAAACTCTATAAGTAGCCCTATAATTTATGGAATATATGGTAATAAATAATTACTAATGGTACTTAGGCAAAATAAGGACAATGTTTGGTGATATTATGCTTAATAATAAGGACCATATGAAGGACATTACCCTGAAGAATAAGTAATTAAACAATACAATGAAGAAGAAAATGATACATACGAGAAGTATAAAGAAGATCCTGAGGATCTAGAGAAGGAATTTCAAAGAAAAATTCAAATGGAGGAAACATTGAAATCCTCCAAGAAATGTTATTACTAAATATGGATGACTTAGGGAGTTTTACATTTCTTACAATATTGTTAGTTTCTAAATTAAGAAGGAATTTATGGATTTAGAAGTAAGTATCAATGTAATATCTAATATTATGTTAAAAACATTAGGATTGTGTGAATCAAAACTGTAACACCCCATTACCCTAGGGTACGCACCAGGACGCCCGTAGGTCATTCCGATACATATCCTAAGATAAGGGAGCGCTACGTGCGATCACTATAATACTCTTCAGAGCAAAGACCACTGCAGCTAACTCTAAATCATGCATTGGGTAATTTACCTCGTGAGACCTCCACTGTCTCGAGGCATATGCAATCACTCTGCCATGCTGCATCAGGACGCACCTCAATCCCTGATGCGATGCATCACCATACACCACATAACCGCCAGTACCTGACGGAATTGTCAACACCGATGCAGTGGTCAACCGATGTTTCAACTCCTCAAAACTCCTCTGGCACTCCTCAGTCCACCTGAACGCTGCGACAAAAGAGTGTGTGGACCCTGGATCTAGCAATGCAAAAGCCTCAAAATCAGAAATCAGAAGTGCACCTGCTACAACATCTGGAGAGTCCTGGGCCTCCTGCCTAGTCATGGCATAGACCCTCGCCTGTGACTGTGGTCGGCTGCCCCGACCCTCAGTCCTCCCAGCTGAGCTCCCAGCTCTCACTCTGACTCTCCCTCTGCCTCTCTGTCCAGGTCCACTAGCCCGACTCTGCTGCACTGTAGTATTACTCCCAGTGCGCACACTGCCAACAGACTGAGCCTCCACAGTAGCGGGACAATCCCTAATCTGATGATCCATGGAGCCGCATTTAAGGCAGGCTCCAGTCAACCTCCAACACTCCCCCCTGTGTCTCTTCTCACAATGCTCACACACTGGAGGCTGGGTATAAACTGATCCTCTGCCACTGCCACTACCAGTCTGCACAAATCTGCCCCTCTGTCCAAATCCAAACTGTCTGGGTCCCCCTGGTGCCCTGAAGGCTCTACTCTGACACCTACTGACACTCCTGCCAGAACCACCCTGACTGTCACTGGGTCTCTTCCCTCGAGACCCCTGTGCAGACTCAGCCTCAGTCGCCCTTATCAGCTGCTCAATCCTCACTGCAGCTGCTCTCAGCTCAATAAATGTACTCATGTCAGATCGGGCCAATCTGGTCCTGATCTCCAGATTTAGGCCATTCTCGAACCGTCAGCACTTATCTGCCTCAGTAGGAATCAGGGCAGTAGCATACCCCATCAGCTCATTGAACCTCACCTTATAGTCTGCCACTGTCATCCTACCCTGCCTCAACTCTAAAAACTCCTACATCTTTATATCAAGATAGATCCTGGGCATGTAGTTGTCTTTAAATGCCCTCAGAAAATCATCGCACTTCAACTGGCAAGGCTTGGTGGTACTGCCCGGGACAGTCTTCCACCACTGATATGCAGAACCCTGCAAAAGAGAGACTACGTAGTCGAACCTCTCATCAGGCTCGCAGTCTATCTGGTCAAGGACTCTCTCAGTCCTCTCAAGCCATCCCTCTACCTCAGCAGGGTCTGTGCTGCCATAGAAGTCCACAGCTCCCTGCTTGCGTAGCCTATCATACCTCCTCTCCCGTCTCGCGGGCACTTTAGGAGGCAACTCCTCAAACTAAGGCACCGAGGACTCACTACTAGCTCCGACTGATCCTTGGTCAGCTGGTTGATCAACCTGATCACCTAAGGCAGATGACCTATAACAAATAAGAATTTTGATCAATTTCCTCATTTCTTAGAAAAATTCCTGCCTAAATAGTCTACTAGTCCCAACAGATGCCAACCATGCTCTGATACCACCAAAATATAACACCCTCTCACTGTAGGGTACGCACTGGGACGCCCGTAGGTCATTCCGATACATATCCTATGATAAGGGAGCGCTATGTGCGATCACTACAATACTCCACATGGCATCATATCAATTTGAATAATTAAAGCAGTAATTGTAATTCACAAGATTTTTAAAACCAAACTCTTCCTCTTTTCATTACTCAAAATCAACAGTTTATACATCGTCATACTG
>JAOTJB010293284.1:0-16691 GCA_027123815.1 Erythroxylum minutifolium | reverse complement strand
AAGAAGTAAAATTTGAGGATTAAATTCACCACATTTTCTTCTACCTGAAAAGCCAGTGCTCAAGAAACGTCTCCTTTACAGTATCGTCAAACGCGTGAACCGTGATCAGGTTCTATCATGTTCTCTTCTCATCTCCCCTTCAAGACATAAAATAAATAAGAAAAGGAAAGCTTTAACTCTAGCCAATCATGAACTAAATTCCACAGCCACAGCCACAGCCACAGCCACGGCACCGGACCGGCACCAGCACCAGGATACCATACCATAGCACACCCACACCCACCCCCACCCCCACACCCACACTCAATCGCGCTTTGGCTTTGACTATGCCTATGAGGGGAGACACTGTTAAGGGCGAAGGAGAGTGGGGGAATCTTCCTTTCTCAACTTTTTTAATACTATGGAACTTAAATCTTTAATATTGCTCAAAGACATATGCAATACTAATAAACTTAAATAACCCTATTTCTAATTGAGTAATCACATCAAATCCATATGAAACATCCATTTATGTTATATACTTCAAAGATGAGGCTAAACTCGTGGCTACCAAATCTTTGCATGTTTATAATATAACAATCTAAAAAGGTTGAGGACAAAGGGAATAGAAATACACACTTGTATATAAAAACGTTGACGCCAAAGGAGTGTGAATTAGTTGATATTATCACTATGATTACCAATTGCCATTGATATCCATAACCCCCTCCTAGAGACACAACAAGCATAAACCTACAAATTTTACTATTATCGTTACCATTATCAGTACATGAACTAGTATAAGCCCATAAATAATTCCCTTCTAAGGACACATAAACCCGGAAATAACTCAGAAACTACATGAGCACTCCACACATTAAGTAGAGCATCTAATGCTTTTTTGATATAAAAACCCAAATAGAGAAATGAAGGAGATGCAACTTAAAGTTACAATTATGATCTACACCAACTACTTATAACTAGAGATTCGGGGATAGAGACTTAGCTAAAGTAGAAATCTTGCAAATATCAAAGTATTTGCCAACAATCAAAAAGTGGGTGAAAGGAAGACGGGTAAAGAACAAACAAAAAACTAACAAAGAACTTAGAAGGAAATAACAAAAAACTAAAGGTCATTGGACACGTTTTGTGAAACGCAGCTAAAAAGATTTGGTGACGATTTTGCATTTGTAGCTAAAAAGTTTTAGTGACGAATGTTTATTTTTAATTGCCCTTTCCTATTACCAATTTATCATTTAATTATAATTATTGATAACATTTTTAATTCATGTTATTGTTTTTAACATTGTTTGAATTATAATTAAGTAACATTTTTGAATTATTGTTGGTAACATTGTTTAAATAATAATTAAGTAAAATAAAATAAAAATGTTTCATAATTAAAATTAAAGGCATTTGATAAAAAATAAAATGTAATTAAATATTAATTACAAAATTCAAATAAATTTATGGACAAATTAAGACTCCTCATCGTCACTACTACTTACATACTTTGACCTAATTATTTGCTTGACTATCTTTTTAATCATGATCACCTCTTTTTCAATACGATCGAATTTTTGCTCATTACATTGTAATTTTTTTTAGTACGCTCTACCTTTTCTTCTGTACGATCTAACTTTTCTTCACTACATTGTAACTGAGCCTTAAGCAACTAATTCTCCATTTGAAGCATCATTACATATGTTGATCGTCACGATGATGAACCAATTAGCTTAGGGCCATACTCAAAACTTTTGATATACCCTGATCTTGTACCAAGGATGTTGTTATAAATGTTATCCACATTTGGTTCATTTCTATTAGACAATGATCTCTGCAACCACTCTTGCATCTTATCTTAAAATTTAAAACACAAAATCGAGATGTAATTTAAACATTATTAGTTAGTATTACAATAAATAAACTTTAAAATTAAAAATTTTATACTTACATAATTATTCTACAATTCTTCAGACCTCTAGCCATCACTTTCCTTGTAGTGTGTTAGTTTGTAGAATGTGATCCACCCTATCACACTCTTGTCCATATAGTTGAGTCTCACTTTGTTATATGAATTTGAAAAAATTGAAACACAATATATTGTATTGTATTTACTAATATAATAATAACTTTTAAACAAAAAACTTACAAATTCTTATTGTATGACAACAAATGATTTAGGGCCTCGTTTTTCCTTTGTTAACCTTGGCATTCTCACACTTTTTTTAAATGAAGAAAAGAAATAGTCATTAAATTGTATAACAAAATTAATGGAAGCAAATGTGAAGAGAAAAAAAGACAAACCTTAATCTTGGCAAAGGTCTAATAATCACACATTTCACTCCAATTTTTCTAGAGTCACCCATTCTGGAACATGTCTCTTTGCCTCCTCATATGAAGGAAAAGAGTTGTAGTATTTATGAAGTCGATAACGATGATCCTTCGCCCTTTATTTCAATGGTGAATTCATATAGCTTGAAACTTTAGGGTTATCGATATTAAAGATATTGAGCTTTATCTGTGAACAACACATATAAGTTAAATTAATCTTTAAATAAGTAAAACAAAATTGCATATAACTAAATAAGTTGAAAAATTACCGAAACTTTGTTCAAAGCATTCTGTAGTAAGTTGTCTTCCTTCAACTGCCTGATATGATGAAGGTAAGACAATTTATTCCTGACAACTACTCCTAACTTATTGGACAATTTTACTGATTGGATCTTGTCAATAGGACGACGTTGCATAGGGTTAATATGGACAGACAACTTGCTGTTCATTGCAACATTCATGCATTGCAACTCAGAACCTTTAGTGATACCTCTACATCTTTTTTTTATGTCAGTGTTGGAACCTGACAGCAAAAGAATAATGATAAGAAAAACACATTAAACATGTAAATATATATTTGAGCATAACTTTAATTATAGGTGGTTAAGAATAATAGACCTGAAGATCCCTCAGCTCTAGTTGTGGTAGATAGAGGTTGTTACTGATTGGCTTCATTGGTGGATGAACTCGGTGGTTACGATTCTATAGGGTTGGATTGATCTGGTTGTTATGAAGGAGGAACATCTTCAGTAGTTGCCACCTTCTTTCCCTTGTTTCTACCAAGTGTCATTATATTGAATATTTATAAATTAAATATCAACATTACGCATGATCTTTACTCAAACATCAACATTCCACATTGATATAAGTCCAACATGAACATTACGTATAAATATAAGTATCAACGTTCCGCAAAAAATATAAGTCAAACATGAACATTCTGCATAAACATAACTCAAACACTAACATTTTGCTAAAACATAACTCACACATACACTAACATTCCGTATAACAAAACTTAACTACACACCAACATTCCGCATACATAAGGCAAAGACTAACAATCCACATAAACATAAGTAAAGAAACAACATTTGCATAAACATAATTCAAACACCAACGTTTCAAATAAACATAAATAAAATATTAACAATACGTATTAACATAAGTGAAATATCAATAATATGGATTAACATAACTTAAACATCGACATAACATTCCAGAAAATATAAACAATTCATTTACCTTTAATCACCATGATCAAGAATTTGAAAATCATCGTCATTAATTACATTATCATTGGACTCTTTATCACTAATATATTCGGCCAAAGTATCATCATTGTCATTTAATTCATCCTGAGTATAGTCTTCATCTGTTTGTATGAGAAGATTAGTTTAGATTTCATCCAGTTGAACTATATTGAGATCAACATCTCTCCTATAGAATGGTGATATATCTGCATTTTCTATTCAAATGGATTCATTATTGAACTCCAATTTAATCTCTTGATATACTTCATCTTCATCCTCTATGAATCGACCATTATCCCTTTCACAAAAATCGAAGGGATTTCTTGTTGAAACTTTTGAACCACCTTCCAATTGCTACCTAATATAGTATCGTTGAGGTATAAAACTTACTTCACTTATAAAGACAAAAGGGTCATCATCATACCATGCCTTACTAACATTGATGCTAGTAATATTCCCGTTCACTTTCATGTCAGTAAGATTAAACCATTTGCACTTAAATAAAATAACCTTCTTATCCTTGATGTAGTACAACTCTATTATTTCAGAGATGACACCGTAGAAGTCGATAAAATCATCATCATGACATCTCTCAACAATAACCCCACAATTTTAGCTTTTAAGTTGACTATCTCAATCTTGTATGTAAAATCTCGCCCCATTAACAATGCAACATGTATATTTTTTCCCACAAATTGAGGTCTACATGCTAAACAATATAATGTTATTGTCGCCTTTTGCACCTTATAGTTATGTAACCGTATCATTTGTATGAAAAAATGAAATTAGAAATTAATCTGATATACAAATTGTCATAAGTTCATAATATGTAATCGGTATGTAACTTACTTGATTTCTAAATCATGATGCAAACTTAAGCTTATGTCTTTCTTCATCATTAATAATCCCTTTGCTTTGAACGGACTCTTTGTGCTCTCTATTTTAAAAAGAAAATAAAGGCAAAGAAATGAGATTTAATCACAAAATTCTAACATGATTGTATGAATAAAAAGTAATATACATCCTCCATATATCTATCAACTTTCTCACAATTGTTCAAAATATACCAATGGGCAATTTCGAATTCATCTTTAGTTAACTCTACATATTTAACCACACTAAGTGGACTCACTTTTTGGGAAAAAATTGACAAGCCACTGTCTTCATCAAAATCAAAGTTACATTCTGGTCTATTAAATCTTATCTCCGCATCATTTAAGTACATCAAACAAAATGTTAAGCATTCATTTGCTATATAAGCCTCTGCAATAAACCCTTCAGGCTGAGCTCTATTACATACATAACGTTTAAGAGAACATAAAAACCTTAACAAGATAAAAAAATATTAGCAATTGTGACTAAAAAATAACTTAAAAAACATTAAAAGTTAATATGAATTACTTTTCAATCCGGAACATCCATATAAATTGAACCGGTCCATAGAGTTTTGCTTCATATAGTACGTGAATTATCAAATGAACCATAACATCAAAACACAATAAGGGAAATATCAGTTCAAGCTTACATAGAATCATAGCTATGCCTTTTTCCATTTTTTCAAGCTCTTTAACTTTAAGAGTCTTACAGCATAATTGCTTAAAAAATCACCCAATTGACCCAAAGTTATGGACACATTCTTCGAAAATCATCTATGTATTCCAATAGAAAGTAATCATTACAAAAGTACATGACAATCATGACTTTTTAAACCTGATACTTTTTCCTTTTTAACATTTACACAACAACCTATATTTGATTCATGCCCATGTTCCAAATAACAACGATGACCTGTATAACATATTTTACTTCGTAGTCTTATTGAATAAGCTTGATGGTTACATGCAGGATGAGCCATATACCCTTTAGTGCTCCACCCATACAAATTCCCATAAGTTGGGAAATCATTTATAGTCTAAAAAATAGCAACATGCATTATAAATGTTTCACTTTGAACAACATCAAAAGTTTGTAATCCAACTTCCCATAGATCGTTTAATTCATCAATCATTCCTTCAGACACTTCCATAGACATAAATTGTATGGCATTAGAATTACCGACCACATGCTATATGAAGTACTCATATTACCGAAAGGATTAAATCCATCTGAGGCCAATCCAAGTCGAACATTATGACAATCTTATGCAAACCATGGAAAATTTCTATCATATTTTGTCCATTCCATTGAGTTTTTTGGATGACGCATAATGTTACCGTCTATTCGTTTCTTTTTATGCCACTCCATATCTACGGCTATTTTTGTTGGCATAAAAAGTCTTTGTAGTCACAGTTTAATAGGAAAGTATCGTAGGATTTTATTCGGTATCTTTTTCCCTCTACCACCATCCACTTGCCACCTTGATGTACCATAAATAGGACATTGCTTAAGATCTTTACTGTCCTTCCAACATAGGTCATAATCATACTTACAAGCATGTATTGATATATATCCTAATCCAAGGTCCCTGAACAATTTCTTCACATCATAGTAAGATTTAGGCAATTTGTGTCCAACAAGTAATGCATCATTGAGCAAGTCAATTAATATGTCAAAAAACTTGTTGCTCCATTTATTATAGACCTTCAAATGCAACACTTCACAACAAAAGATAGCTATGAGAAATTTAAGCTCCCTGGATATAATTCTTTTTGAGTAACTTTCAATAACTTCCTAAAATTATCTTCCGTAATACTACCAATTATGTTCGGCGTACAAGTTTCATTTATAGTCTTTATATAATTCCCCATAATCGTCTAACATCTCGCTAATCCCATCATCACCATCATCATTAACATCACAATCTTCTACATCATTATTATTACTATCATCATAACTTATACCAACATTCTACTACAACTTGCTTCCTTACGTTCGCTATGATAAAGCGATGGAGTATATAATTTATCTATGTCTTGGATTAGCAAGTGATTATATACCACATCTTGACTTTGAAAGTCAATATTTAAGTAATCGATGCAAAGACAATGAATACAACATTCATCACCCATTTGATGTTGTGCAGATTTCATGAAACTCTTAACTCTTTATCGATGTAGCTATATAATAAAAGTTACTTCTAATTAGAGTATTTCTAATTAAAGTTCGTTCAAAAATTTCCAAGGTAAAGAAACACTAAGCTACGTGGCATTGTTTAGATCTGTGAATCGAGTAAGGGGCTTCTCGCTGTTGCTTCTAGGCTCCTGGAATTTCTCATTAATAAGCTTTATCAGAGCTGAATCACTAGTTTCTAGCCTATATACCATCTTATGCTTCTAAGAATATTGTAAACCACAACACAAAACAACACATCATTTTCATTCACACAAAACCCGAACACAAACTCGTGTACTATTAAAGCAAAACATATAGTAGATATTAGTTATACGACTTATCTGGACGGACGGACAACCACGGACTACAAAGAAGAAGGACAAGGTTGGTCGAATATCAACACTCTAAAACACAAATTACAGTCTGTGAAAAAGAGAAATTCATATTTAATGTAATACACTTGTGAAAAAAACTACAATTTTTGGACAGGTAACTAGCATCTTACCGTTAATAAAGTTTCAACGACTTTATGGCAATTATAAGCTCACTATAGTTTACGATGGAGGCAAACTTCAACCGAGAGTGAGAAGTTAGAGGACTCAAATCTGAGGGTTACATTATTTTATCAAAGTGAACTTTAGTTAAACTTCTTCTAGGTAGTAGTAAAACAAGGTTCCTAACACATTTTAACATTCACTCAACCAATTGAACACATATATTATAGATTTAAGGACTTATATATCAACTACTTATGTCATGGTATTCCCATTTCTTTTGCATAACAAAGTTGACTATTTGTCCAAATTTAGTAGTATCTGAACTTGAGGCTTTTAACATGAAAATTTTAAGATTTAATTTCATAAATAAAATGATAAATTTGTTGAAAATGACATATTATGAACAAAATATGTGTTATTTTTTGAACTTCTATCTAATGGTAATATTTCCTTACATAAGTTCCATTCCAAATGTGAAGTACTTCAAAGCCATCTAGCCTCTCAAACTTGAAACCTCTAGTCCTAATAATATCCATTATATATATGGAGAAATCGTCCTATAAAAGTTCCTTCTTTTAAGAACTTTTTTATCTTCATAAGACTGAGTCACCATTTTGGATATGCTAATATCTTGTATTATAGGAGTTTATATATTTGGCTCTTTATTAGTATGCAACATCTATGTGAACTTTAATTAAGTCCAATTCTATGTGTCGTTGGTCATCATTTCTCTAAGGATTATATTCTTATACCCTTAAACTTAGTAATTAGCTCTATAGGAATCAAGGCTTTAACTTCAAAAGCAAAATTAAATGGTGTTTCTCTAATAGTTTTTGGTGTTATTCATTATACCAATAAGATATATTATATTGTATTTACTAATATAATAATAATTTTTAAACAAAAAACTTACAAATTCTTATCGTACAATAACAAATGATTTAGAGCCTCATTTTTCCTTTGTTAACCTTAGCTTTCTCACACCTTTTATAAATAAAGGAAAGAAATAGTCATTAAATTGTGTAACAAAATTAATGGAAGCAAATGTGTGAGAAAAAAGACAAACCTTAACCTTGGCAGAGGTCTAATAATCACACATTTCACTCCAAATTTTATAAAGTCACCTGTTCTGGAACTTGTCTCCTTGCCTCCTCATCCGAAGGAAAAGATTTATAGTATTTATGAATTCGATAATGATGATCCTTTGCCCTTTGTCTCAACGGTGAATTCATACAGTGTGAAACTTCAGGATTATCGATATCGACGATATTGAGCTTCATCTGTGAATAACACATATAAGTTAAATTAATCTTTAAATAAGTAAAACAAAATTGCATATAACTAAATAAGTTGAAAAATTACCAATACTTTGTCCAAAGCATTCTGTAGCAAGTTGTCTTCCTTTAACTACCTAACATGTTGAAGGCAAGGCAATTTATTCCTAACAACAGCTCCTAACTCATTGGACAATTTTACTGATTGGATCTTGTCAATAGGACGACATTATATAGGGTTAATAGGCACAGACAACTTGTTGTTCATTGCAACATTCTTGCTTTGCAACTCAGAACCTTTGGTGATACCTCTACCTCTTTTTTTAGTCAGTATTGGAACCTGACAGCAAAAGAATAATGATAAGAAAAACACATTAAACATGTAAATATATATTTAAGCATAACTCTAATTATAGGTGGTTAAGAATAATAGACTTAAAGATCCCTCAGCACTGGTCGAGGTAGACAGAGGTATTGTTGACTAGCTTCATTTGGTGGATGAACTCAGTGGTTCTGATTCTATAAGGTTGGATTGATTTGGTTATTATGAAGGAGGAACATCTTCAGTAGTTGCCACCTTCTTTCCCTTGTTTCTACCAAGTGTCATTATATTGAATATTTATAAATTAAATATCAACATTACGTATAATCTTTACTCAAATATTAACATTCCACATTGATATGAGTCAAATATGAACATTACGTATAAATATAAGTATCAATGTTCCGCAAAAAATATAAGTCAAATATGAACATTCTGCATAAACATAACTCAAACACTAACATTTTGCTAAAACATAACTCAAACACACACTAACATTCCGTATAACAAAACTTAACCATACACTAACATTTCGCATAACATAATCCAAACACCAACATTCCGCATACATAAGGCAAAGACCAACAATCCATATAAATATAAGTAAAGGAACAACATTTGCATAAACGTAATTCAAACACTAAATTTTCAAACAAACATAAGTAAAACATCAATAATACGTATTAATATAAGTGAAATATCAACAATGTGGATTAACATAACTCAAACATTAACATAACATTCCAGAGAATATAAACAATTCATTTACCTTTAATCATCATAATCAAGAATTTGAAAATCATCATCATTAATTACATTATCATTGGACTCTTCATCACTAATATATTCGGCCAAAGTATCATCATTGTCATTTAATTCATCCTAAGTATAGTCTTCATCTGTTTGTATGATAAGATTGGCTTGAATTTCATCCAGTTGTACTATATTGGGATCAACATCTCTCCTATGGAATGATGATATATCTGTATCTTCTATTCGAATGGCTTCATTATTGAACTCTGATTTAATCTCTTGATGAACTTCATCTTCATCCTTTATAAATTAACTATTATCCCTTTCACAAAAATCGAAGAGATTTTGCCGTTGAAACTTTAGAACCACCTTTCAATTGCTGCCCAATATAGTATCGTTGGGGTAGAAAACTTTCTTCACTTAACTTGCAAAGACAAAAGGGTCATCATCATACCATGCCTTACTAACATTAATGCTAGTAATATTCCCATTCACTTTCATATCAGTAAGATTAAACTATTTGCACTTAAATAGAATAATCTTCTTACTCTTGATGTAGTGCAACTCTATTATTTCAGAGATGACACTGTAGAAGTCGATAAATTCATCATCAAGACATCCCTCAATAACAACCCCACAATTTTGTCTTTTAAGTCGACTGTCTCGATCTTGTATGTAAAATCTCACCCCATTAGTAATGCAACATGTATATTTTTCCCACAAATATGAGGCCTACATGCTAAACAAAATAATGTTATTATCGCCTCTTGCACCTTAGAGTTATGTAATCGTATCATCTGTATGACAAAATGAAATTAGAAGTTAATCTGATATACAAATTGTCATAAGTTCATAATATGTAATCAATATGTAACTTACTCGATTTCTAAACCATGATGCAAACTTAAGCTTATGACTTTCTTTAAAATTAATAGTCCCTTTGCTTCGAATGGACTCTTTGTGTTCTTTATTTAAAAAACAAAATAGAGGTAAGAAAATGAGATTTAATTACAAAATTCTAATATGATTGTATGAATAAAAATTAATATACATACTCTATATATATATCGACTTTCTTGAAATTGTTCAAAATATACCAATGGGCGATTTCGAATTCGTTTTTAATTAACTCCACATATTTAACCACACTAACTTTTTGGGAAAAATTGACAAGCCATCGTCTTCATCAAAATCAAAGTTACATTCTTGTCTATTAAATCTTGTCTTCGCATCATTTAAGTAAATCAAACAAAATGTCAAGCATTCATTTGCTATATAGGCCTCTGCAATAGACCCTTCAGGCCGAGCTCTATTACATACATAACGTTTAAGAGAACATAAAAACCTTTAAAAAATATAAAATATTAGCAATTGTGACTAACAAATAACTTTTAAAAAATTACAAGTTAATATGAATTACCTTTCAATTGGAAACATCCATAGAAATTGAAACGGTTCATAGAGTTTTGCTTCGTATAGTAAGTGAATTGTCAAATGAACTATAGCATCAAAACACAATAAGGGGAATATCAGTTCAAGCTTACATAGAATCATAACTATGCCTTTTTCCATTTTTTCAAGCTCTTCAACTTTAAGTGTCTTGTAACATAATTCCTTAAAAAACTGACCCAATTGACCCAAAGTTAAAGACACATTCTTTGACAAACATCTATGTATTCCAACAGGATGTAATCATTACAAAAGTGCATGACAATTATGACTTTTCAACCCTGATACTTTTTCCTTTTTAACATTCACACAATAACCTATATGTGATGCATGCCCATGTTCCAAATAACAACGATGACCCGTATAACATATTTTACTTCGTAGTCTTATTGAATAAGCTTGATGGTTACACGAAGGACAAGCCATATACCCTGTAGTGCTCCACCCATACAAATTCCCATAAATTAGGAAATCATTTATAGGCCAAAAATTAGAAACATGCATTATAAATGTTTCACTTTGAGCAACATCAAAAGTTTGTAATCCAACTTCCCATAGATTGTTTAATTCATCAATCATTCCTTCATACACTTCTATAGAGGTAAATTGTATGGCATTAGAATTACTAACCACATGCTGTAAGAAGTAATCATATTATCGAAAGGATTAAATCCATTTGAGGCCAATCTAAGTCGAACATTACGACAATCCTACGCAAACCATGGAAACTTTCTATCAAATTTTGTCCATTCCATTGAGTTTGTTGGATGACGCATAATGTTACTGTCTATGCGTTTCTCTTTATGCCACTCTATATCTATGACTATTTTTGTTGACATAAAAAGTCTTTGTAATCGTGGTTTAGTAGGAAAGTATTGTAGGATTTTATTTAGTATCTTTTTCCCTCTTCCACCTTCCACTTTCCATCTTGATGTACCACAAATAGGACATTGCTTAGATCTTTACTGTCCTTCCAAAATAGAGCATAATCATACTTACAAGCATGTATTGATATATATCCTGATCCAAGGACCTTGAATAATTTCTTTGCATCATAGTAAGATTTGGGCAATTTATATCCAATAGGTAATGCATCATTGAGCAAGTCAATTAACATGTCAAAAAACTTGTTACTCCATTTATTATAGACCTTCAAATGTAACACTTCATAACAAAAGATAACTGTGAGAAATTTGAGCACCCTGGATATAATTCTTCTTGAGCAACTTTCAATAACTTCCCAACATTATCTTCCGTATTACTACCAATTATGTTCAGCATATAAGTTTCATTCATAATCTCCAAATAATTCCCCATAATCATCTAACATCTCGCAATCCCATCATCACCATCATCATTAACATCACAATATTCTACATCATTATTATTACTATCATCATAACTTATACCAACACTTCTACTACAACTTGCTTCCTTACGTTTGCTATGATAAAGCCATGGAGTATAGAATTTATCTATTTCTCGGATTAGTAAGTGATTATATACTACATCTTGACTTTGAAATTCGATATTTAAGTAATCAATGCAAGGACAATGAATACGTATTCATCAACCATTTGATGTTGTACAAATTGCATGAAACTCTTAACACTTTATCCATGTAGCTATAAAATAAAAGTTACTTATAATTAGAGTATTTCTAATTGAATTCGTTCACAAATTGCCAAAGCAAAGAAACACCAAGGTACGTGGCATTATTTACACCTATGAAATTAGATAGAAATATGTGTACCCATTATGCAATTTTATTACAATCCCTATTGAGGATACGGAGACAAAGTTGCAGAGATATGTCAAAATCATATGATGACAAAATGTATTGACATTTTGAGTTAACTAATGTCTCGTAAACTTAGATGACAACATGTAAGATGTATGTTAACACCATGATAGTAAAATGCAAAGGGTTGCAGGGAGTAGAGCTGAAAGGTATAATACCTTGCTGGAATTATTCCACTTAATTTAACCTACTAAAAGCATAACTATGGACTACAATTAAAGGCTTTGATATAGTATGATAATAGTTTTCATAAGAAGAAAATGATTACATGGCTTTTCTTGCCTATATGTGATATGATAGAGATCATATGTATTTCTAATTCATACTTATAAGTATTTGGTACTGAATTTAGATTCAAAATTATTGCAATCTTCAATGCATTGTTAGAAATATATTGTTAAGTAAAAGTAGTTGATCCAATTTTATACAAAGAGTTTGTATGTATTGGATCAAAGGAGAATTATGCTTAATATAAGTGGAAAGAATTAAAAGTTGGATAACCGAGATTATCCTTTTACGTCATATTGGTTAAATCAACATAACGAGAATCATAAATTTACAAACTAAGATATATGTATCCTTTTGATTATGAATTGTATGGAACTTGTGAAACTTGTAAAGTGGAAGAATAACCAAATCAACCTTTAGTGAAAGGATGATGATGGTATTGAATTGTTAAATTTTATACATGTGATGTGTTGGATGGGATAACAATTCATAAAAGGATAATATTATATTTCATTATTATACTAATGAATTTATGTAATATAGTCATATGTATTAAATGAAATGTTGATTTAAAATTTTGAAAAATTCAAATTATTTAAATCTAAGTAGAAATTAAGCATTGAGAATGCTTAAGCACTTTGACGAGACTATTGTAGTGAGTTTTAAATTTTCAGTTATCTATAAGGAATAAGATTCTTTGGTGAATACTGTCACAACTAAATTCATAAAAGTATGGATTTATGTAAGGAGTAAAGTACAATATGAGATATCGTATGATGAAACAATATTTCTTTTATAGCAATGCCTAATATAATGACTTACCTTCTATAGTTCCAGTTGAATCAATTAGCAAGATTTCACATTAGATATGAAATGTTAAGTTTTTGAAATAGTTAAAGCTAGTGATTTAAGGATGTGATGCTTAACTAAAGCATGTATTATCCATTTAGTTTAGAACTAAATTGAGTATTAAAAGGTTATGAGATATCCAAAAGTTGGATATATTCTTACAAACATGTTGTACAAATTGTTTGTTTCAACGTATACTTATAGGAGAATGGGTCTTAAGATAAGTAATAGGAGTAAGATGAAATTTGAAAAGTTCAAATCTCATGATAATACCTCTAATTGGAAATAGTGCCTTTAATGATACATTTGATGTATAGTTAAAAGATTACAAGATATTGAAAGATTCACTTTCATGATGAATTCAAAGAGTTTGTTTTGGAGGTGATTGTGAATGTATCACGTCTACAAGAAGGTTAGTGGGACTATAGTCATCCTCTTTAGTAAGAGTATGTGGAGACATATTGCTTATAGAGAACAATAATTCTAACGTTCAATTGTTTAAAACATAATTATCTAAGAACAACTCTTGTTGGATATGAAAAGGCTAACAACTTAATTATGGGAATTAGATCTATAGAGATAGATTAGACATTGTTGACCTATTCTAATTCAATTACATAGATAATGTATTAATGACGTTTAGTATTTGAGATATCAAATACTTGTGAAGTATTAAAGATATCCATTACTCTATTTGTGAGTTGATATTTGAGTTCAAGATGATAAGGATATAATTTTAGAAGTAAATCCTAATTAAGGTTTTGTTTACTTAGAAGAATATCATTTCAGATTTGAAAGGTTCCAATAAAGCAATAGTTGTTAATTGAACCATAATACATTTTTCATTTAGTGGAAATGATTAATTGGATCAATAAGTTCTTTAGTGAACTTGATAGAGTTTCTCTGAATTGTTCAAGACAGTAATATACTGTAGAACATTAAAGTCATTAGGCATGTATAAGCAGCTAATCTCTTATTAAAGATCAAAGAATGTGTTTAGGCAAATTTTCTTAATTATGATGATAATTAAAATAGGAGTTGTAAGACCTAAGCAAGTGCTCACAATAGAGAATCTTGTAGAATTCTCTCATCAAACTACTGTTATAGTAGTTAAATAATTGTCATATGGTGATGTGGTATGAAATACTTAAAAAATTGGCTTAATGCAAATGGGAGATTGTTGGTTTATATCTTATAGCCAATCGCTTTGGTTGTAGTTTAGTAACAAATTATTTAAAGGTATTCTTTATCTTTTACATGTTTAGATGTATATGATAAAGTCCATAGCATAATTTTACATTGCAAATGAAATTTTAATGAGATTATAATTATAAGATTCATATTGCATTTATGTATTATCCTTAAATATTCTTAGTCATTGTTCTATTAAGTTGGACATTAATAGAATGTAGAAGACTAGCATATGTTTTGTTTTTCCTTATGAAGGAAGTAATCGATCTCATAGGCTAAAGTATAGGGATACTTAAACAAACGTGTGGGTATTTGTTGAGAATAAGTTCACTAGACAGACCTGATATAAGAAATCTATTTGGAACATTACTTACATGTCTATGAAATTCTTATTATGATGATTGTATAAGTGATCTTTTGACTTGAGATCATCAAAGTTATATTATATAGGGATTGCTACGTTTTGATACTATTTATGACTTATTTAATCATGATTTGTTCAATCGGTAGTCATTAGATGTAGTATGAATTGTATAGAGATAGTTATGTGATCAAGATAGGATTCATCACCCTAAAGTAATTAGGGAGAATGTTCGGTTGTTCTCGATTAGTATTGATTCAAGAAATCCTTGACTAAGGTGAAATAACATTTTGTAAATAGTTTACAAATGTCATTAATTGAATCGAAAGCTAATGGTGGAGAACTAATATGATTGGACTCAAAATAGAGTAGGCATTAATTTCATGTTCTATGCCTAATTGGAACATTATATGATGAAAGAATTGAATTATACGAAAAAATCATGAAAGGTTAGTCAAAACCATTTGACATTCTTAATATTTGGGTGGTCATGATGTCTTGTTAGACGTCAATCTTGATCTATGATTATAAATTGTTTAATTGAAGAATTATAGATAAATTAAAGGAGTTTTAATTTATCTAATTCATATTATGAATTAGAATTAGAATTTATAATCATTGTCAACATATTTGGGAGCCTAATGGATCACATATAGAAATGATATGAAGAGAGCAAAGTTAATTTAATCAAGTTGGGCTTGATTGCAAAGTTTTAGAAACTTTATGATTAAATATGAGATATTTAATAAATAAAGATAAATATGAGATATTGAATTTTATTTAGACAAAATTAGTATTTAATTATAATTATAAATAATTCTAAATAAAATTTAATTAAAATTAGATTTTAATTTTAATGAAATTACTAAAGTGTCTAGAACTTATTATAAATAGACTTAAGCTCTATGGAGCTAGCATTTCTTACTTAATCTTCTCTGTAAGAATTACAAAGTTCTCTCAACTCATTCTGTGGATACCGTTAGTGGCCAAACATTTGTGCGGCTACGATCGTTAAAACGGATCTGTTTCAAAAACGATTCAAGAGATACAATAAGATAAAGATCAAGTTCGTAATAAAGTACGAATTAAGCTTCTGCTTTATTACAATTTGTGTGAATCATTTTATAGAATTAATTCAATCTTGATTTTTGAAAAATCAAAGGTTGCGAAAAAGTTTCGTAATTATTCTGCTGCAGTCGGGATCAGATCCCGACCCGATTTTCCAACAAAGGTATATCACCAATTGATACTCTTTTGCAGAAAAAATGGAAATTGTATAACAATCAACATTTAGGGGGCAAGAGAACATAACATCTACACGATATCTACTCTCTTTCCAACACCTTCAT
>JAOTJB010292982.1:0-16693 GCA_027123815.1 Erythroxylum minutifolium | reverse complement strand
AGAGAAATGAGTGAAAACCGTGAGGAAAATTCATTTTGCATCTTTACTTATCTTTGAGTGATGGTGCCAATTATTGAATTTGCTTATGTACACTAATGAAAAAGTTTTCATGAAATGTGTATTAATTTGATATTTGAGTTGGCTTAAATTTGAGGAATTGTATGCTTTGATCTTTGTGAAAATGAAGTGATAGAATTAATTGGTTGTATTTATTTTGCTTGATAGTTGTGCATTAGTCTATTTTTTTAAAAATAATTGGCATGTGTTTTCTTGGATAATTGTTTATTATTGTTGTAGTTTAGGATTCATTTTGCATGTTTTCATTAAGTTTGATTTCCATTGCCGTTCTTTTATGTTTGATGTTAATTTAGGGTAAGAATTGAGTATTTTCATGTAGAAAGGAAGATGGAGTAACTTAGAGATTGAGCTAAAGATCAAAGAGGAGAAGAGACTAGGAGACAAGTTGTTGCTAGGAATAATGATAATTCCCACGATCGTGGGAATTATAATCTGAGTCATAATGTGGGGCTTCATTAAACATAGTATTTTTGGACTATTAAAGCATAATTAAGCCTCCATCATGAGAGGATGACGAAACTCTTTTGTAGAAACACAATCCTTGAGGGAAGGACACAAGTTTCTAGCCTTAAGGAAGGATTGAAGTCAAGGATTATTGTAAAGATTAGGGAAAATAGCACATCAATACCAAAATTTCCAAACTTTGGCAAAGAAGAGAAGCAGTTTTGGTATTAAATTTTCTGTCAATTTTACTTCTTCTATTCTTTGTAAAATAGTTTATTTGAATGTTGATGATGTTATGGAGACTATGAGTGGCTGATTTAGTTTTAGGGTTTGCTTTTGAACTATTTTGTTATAACTCCTATTTTATTGAATTGAATGAAGTTATCTTTGATGATTGTTGATTTTATTTGTGTTCTTGCAATAAACAGAGAGAGTGAGTAAGATTAATTGTGTAGGATTGTACAATAAGAGTTGGCAACCTATAGACATACAATCATTACGTTAGCTTATTAGTTAGAAGAGAGATCTCGATTATGTAAGCAATTACTTTTCATTATTGGGTAGGTTGAGAAATCGTCTAATTGATTCCCTTTAATTTGACTAGGGACAATTAATTAAACCTTGAGGGTAATTAATACATTCGAAAATCTAGGGTGAGACACAATTCGATTAATAAAATAAGAGGGAGATAAAATAGGGAAAAAAGTAATCTCTAGTATTTAGATTTTGAATTCCGATTCTTCTGCATTTTGATATTGTTTATTGCTTTATTTTAGTCTTTTAATTTTAATTTGATTTTCCAGATTATTTGCATTAAACAATTTCATTTTTTAAACAAAGTTTTGTCTAAATTAAGTGGTGTCTGGGAATCAATCCCTGTGGGATCGATATCTGCTGTTTTTAGCTATAAGTCATGACCCATTCACTTGCAAGTTTTGAGCGTACAAGAAGTAGATATGTTTTATCATCAGCAAGTTTTTGGCACCGTTGCCGGGGATTGATTGTTTAACATCTTGGTTAATTTAGCTACTTTGATTTAAGATTTTTTTAATACTTTTCCTTGTGTAATTGCAGGTGCATAAACACAAGGAACACACAAAGAACGAAAGAAGTGAGGAAAGACAAATTTCCCGACATTAAGAGGCACAAAAGAGAATTATGATTGGAAAAGCGTCTTAAATTTTCACAACAAGATATGACTGAAGAAGGAGAATAAGGAGGACTAGAGAGGACTCTAATGGATTTCATGAGGCCAGGTTTAGTCCTCAAAGAGTGGCGAGACCGGTGGTGCAAGCAAATAATTTCAAGATAAAGTCATCGCTACTCAACATTCTATAAAATAGTATGCAGTTTTACGGGCTATTTAATGAGGATCTGAACCCTACATCATAAATTTCTTAGAGATCTACAACACATTCTGAGTCAATGGAATGTCTGACTATGCGATGAAACTGAGACTATTTTCATTTATGTTGAAGGATCGGGCTAAAGCATGGTATAACTCGTTAAACTCAAGCCATATTATAACCTAGGAGCAGCTTACCTAAGCATTCCTTTCTAAGTATTTTCCTTTAATAAAGATGACGAGGATTATAAAGGAGATTACAAATTTCCAGCAAAACGACAGGGAATCTCTTTACGAAGCTTGGAATAGATTTAAAGAATTTTAGAGAAGCTGTCTCCTTAATAACCTACAGAGAGAGTTCCTGCTTCAGAATTTCTACAATGGAGTGAATCTGAGCACCCAAGGAACCATTGATGCAGTAGCTGGAGGTTCATTAATGAGGAAGACAGTGGAAGCAACTAATGATCTTTTTGAGCAACAGCTGCATATGGTCGAGCGAAAGGAGCAGACAAGGGCAGAAGGAATAAAAAGGCATGATACCCATTAACTCTGTTACTGCCTTGCAGGCTCAGATCACAGCTCTTACGAAGCAGCTGAACAACATGCAAGGAACATCCTCCTTTACAGCGAAGGCGATGTAAGTGCAATGTGAGCTGCGTGGTTAGATATACCACAGCTCAACAGAATGTTTTCTTCTAGGAACTGGTGTACCAAACAACTAAATTACCTGGGCCAACCTCAAAAAGGTAATAATCCTTATTCGAATACTTATAATCCGGAGTGCAGAAACCACCCAAATTTTTCTTGTAGTATTAACAATGCAAGTGGCCAAGAGAGACCACAAGGACCTCCGGGATTCAAGTAATATTGAATTAGAGGAGAGTAAGATGGACAAGATGATTGAAGTGCTAGGGTCCAAATTGGCAGTTCAAGAGGAGAATTAGAAGAGGATGTTTGCAAGCCAAGGGGAGAGTCAAAAGAGGATGGAGGCCAAATTTGACCAAATCTTGAAGAATCATGCCTCATGGATCCACAATTTGGAGGTTCAGGTAGGACAACTTGCTAATGCTTTATCTTTGAGAAATGCAGGTAGCCTAATGAGCAACACTGAGGTCAAATCGAAGGAAAGAATCATGACCATCAATCGGACAGAGAAAAGAAGAAGTGAGCATGAGGAGGAAGACAGAGCTAAGAGAGAAGGACAAACTGCTTTGGAAGTCTTTCCAAGTGAACTAGTAAGCGAGCCGATTAAGGAGCTTTAACTTAGACTTCCACATCAGATTTTTACTCAGCGAAAGTCATCTTCAAGTGGAGTAGTGAGGAATTCTAAGGAGGCTGAGTTAAGAGAGATGATGGATATAACAAATCATCTCCAAAAAAAGCTCACATTAAATGAACCGGTGAAAAAAGAGGTCAAAAAGCATATATCAGAAGTTCACACATAGCAAAAAAGAAAGAAGACCCAGGGGAATTTTTCATTTCATGCAGTATATATGAAGTTAAGATAGATAGGGCATTTATGAAATTGGGAGCTAGTATTAACATGATGCCCTACTTATTCAGTTAAAAGCTAGGTTTAAGAGAGCCAAAGCCCACTAAGACATTGGTGAAAACAACCGAAGGAATGGTATACTTGCCGAAGGGAATCATTAAGAATGTTCAAATACGAATTGACAAATTCTTTTTTCCTGCAGACTTCTACATATTGGATATTGGATAAGACGAGGAAACTTCGATGGTTCTTGAATGACTGTCTCTTACTACTGCTCGTTGATCATTGATGTTGACGGGGGCAAATTAATACTAAGAGTAGGACAGGAGCAGTTAACATTGAAGGTATTAAAGAAAAATTATCGCGCTCCTTCACCCCAAATAGACATCAAAGAACCTAAACCCCAAGGTGGATGGGAAGATATTGAGGACCCTAGGAATGCATGTAAGAAGAAACGATCACACAGGAGAAGGCATAGGAAGGAAAACAATAAGGAAGGTGGAATTTATACCAGGGTAGCTCATCTACAAAGTTTGAGATTAGTTTCTGCGCTGCTACCGTACCAGTCATTTGAGCCTCCATGAGCATCAAGGAGAGTCGAGTTACCGATGTTAAAAGAAGCATTACATAGGAGGCAACCCATGGATGTTTAATTTCTTTTGGTTGTCTTCGTCTAGTTTTTTTTATTTATTCAATTAAGGTTGTTCTTGAAATGAGTTTGATTCATGTTCAATTTGGTTTTTGTTAAAATTTCAACTTGTTTTCTTTTCAAAATTCTTGTTGATGATATTAATTTGATGTGTTTGTAGGTTGTGTGATCATAGAGAACCAATCTCAAGCTAGGAAGAAGGTTTGAAATCGTGAGAATCATTTGGATTGATTCCCACGATCGTGAGAAATCTTTCTAGAAAGTTTCTGGAGAGACAACCCATGATCGTGGGAAATGTGGTGATTCCCACGATTGTGGGAATTCCATCCAAGAGGGAAATTTAAACTTCCCCCCCATTTTCTTCTTTCACCCATTCTCAAAATTTTCGCTCCTTCACTCTCTAACCCACAAAAATCCTCCTCCCACTCTCTAAACTCTTCATTTTTTCTTAAGATTCTTGGTATTGTATTCATTTCTTTTCATTAATCTTACAATCTTTTCATATGTTCAGTGAAGGTAAGTCTAATTTAGCGGTAGCTTATCGGGCCCCATTCTTAATTTACTCACAAGAAGAAGGTATGCATTTCTAAAACTTTATGACTAGAGAAATAATCGCTACTAGATAGTTTGATTTTTAAGTGTTAGAAAACATAAGAGTGAGGCCAAAAGTTGAGCATCTAGCTGCAAACATAGGTTGGAATAGGTTCATCTGATGTGATGTGCCTATCCATCCTATGATGACCATTAAGTTTTTCACTACAGTCCGATATAACCCTAAAATGGACATTTTTTAGTTTAGGTTATTTGGTACTATTTACAAATAGGATTATATTGTCATGTGTAATATTTTTGATTTGAAAAATACAAAAATTTTGGATAATCACACTGATTTTGATGTGTATTCTTATTGGAAAACTCTAACGGGGGAAGAAAATTTTAACTCTAGGGATGCATCGAATTCTTTAATACATAGTGTCGAATATTTGCTCTTGCATAATTTTATATGCTTAATTGTGTTCAATAAAACTAAAACCAACAAATATTCGGCCAAAGAACTTTTCTTTTTATGGTGCATGGATCAAAAAGTTAAAATCAACACACCTTTTAGAATTTTTCGATCAATATTAAGTGTTGTCAATAAAATAAGTTCATATTTTAGAATGTCGCATGTTGTTACTGCTTTAGCTCATTATTATAACCTTAATGTAGAAGAGGTGCGTACAATGCCACATGATATGTTTGACATATCGTATTTGAGACACTTTGAGATTGTAAAGGTCCATTCTATGAAATTCTGAAATTCTCATACGCATACTGCAGTGAGAAACAGGAGGGGAACCAATATAGCCGCTTCCTGAGCCTTCACCCAGAGGAAAAAATAGAGGAGGAGGACTGAGTGCACCAGGAGAGGTCAACCGATTTCAACAAATCCTAGATTAGATGGCTGTCAATTCTCAACAGATGACATCGTAACTAAATGTGCTCAGCACCTAAATGTGGAAAGTCCACAAGGAGTATCGTAGCTTGAAGAAGAGGTTCCTTAACTTCTATCGGAGGAACAATTTTGAAGCTCCTTCACCAACGCCATCACCACCATCTTCTGAATAAACTTTTCTTACCCTTTCATTTTTATATTTTGTTTTTTCTTTTTTTGGTTTAATTTCATCTTTTGTCAGGTTTCATGTCTTTTCTCTGTTTAGTTTGCTGTCATTTTTGTTTGGTTTGATGTAATTTCTGTGTTTTAATTTTTTTTGTTTGGTTTGAGGTCATTTTTCCTTATTTGGTGGTTGACTTTTCACATTGAGAACAATGTGAACTTTAAGTGTCAGGAGGTATAAAAGCATTGTTTGCATTTTGTTAAATAGGATGCATGTTTAGGCATATCATGTGCTTTGTGTCAGCAATGGAACCATATTTGAATCATTTTGATGAATATTGCCATGAGATTCTGTCGTGCTAATTGGAATTAGATTGAATGTGTGCTTGAAATTAGGCTACTTGAGTAGAAAGTGAACCATATAGAGTGATGAAAAGTAGTTGGTTGCATAAGCTTAGTCACAACTTGACACTTGAACAATAAGGTAGTGTAGAGATGCATAATCAGTTTTCATTTGATCCAATATGAGGATTGAGCCATATGACTCCATCGATAGTCATTCTATTTCTTTGTTGAATGATACATCTTTAGGTTATTACCTTCAGAACTTGCTTTGAATCGGTTTAAGTCTACTGGATGCATACTTAATAGAGATGATTAAGGCCATCTTTGTGTTAACCCTTGGCTTAAATGACCTACCAGTTAATTATCCCTTGCTAACTCCATTAAGCCTTAACCTTTTGTTTCTTGAAAGTACCCAAAATTTTAAAAATTTAAACCTTTTTAACTTACCCATTCATAAGCTCAGTAGAGTATTAAGTAATACATTAGTTGGGATCGTTGTGAAATTTCCCGATATGAGTTGCATATATTTCTACCTATGGATTACATTGTATATAGTGCTATTTTGATTCATAGTTCTTCCATGTATTTAAAAAAAGGGAAAAATAAAATAAATGTTGAAAAGAAAAAAGTGAAAAGGAAAAGAAAAGAAAAAGGAAGTGAGTAGCATAAATAAGTTCAAAATATTAGTTATATTCGTATATCTTAGAGTTATGTTTTGTTATCCCATTTTATCGGCTTTTTATGTTACGAATGCTTGTGCTTAACCTTTGTTTCCATCTTTACCCACCTTAACCCTTACCACATTACAACCCTAAACAAGTCCTTTTGATTTATTTATGCATGTAATCATTGTAGAGGAGAATTGGTGTATTAGCAAGCCTATAGCAGTGTAGTTTCCTATAGGAAGTTTGAGCGAAACACTACCCATCAAACACCTAAGAGAACTGAGTGAAAACCGTGAGGAAAATTCATTTTTCATCTTACTTGTCTTTGAGTGATGGTGTTGGTTGTTGAGTTTGCTTATTTACACCAATGAAAAAGTAGTCATGATATGTGTATTAACGTGATATTTAAGTTGGCTTAAATTTAATAGATTGTATGCTTTGATCTTTGTGAAAATGAAGTGATAAAATTGAGTAGCTATATTTATTTTGCTTGGGGACAAGCAAAGTGTGGGGATGTTGATAGTTATGCATTATTATATGTTTTCATAGTTAGTTGACATGTGTTTTCTTGCATACTTGTTAATTATTATTGTAGTTTAGGATTCATTTTGTATGTTTTCATTTAGTTTGATTTCCATTATTGTTCTTTTATGTTTGATGTTAATTTAGGGTAAGAATTGACTATTTTTATGTAGGAAGGAAGATTGAGTAGCTTGGAGATTGAGTTAGAGATCAAAGAGGAGAAGAGAGTAGGAGACTTTCTGTTGCAAATTCCCACAATTATGGGAATCATGCCAATTCCCATGATCGTGGGAATTATAATCTGAGTCAATAGACAAGGCTTCATTAAACTTAGGAATTCTGGACTATTAAAAAGGAATGAAGCCTCCATGATCAAGGGGAGATGAAAAACCTCCGTAGAAAGAGCCTCCTCGAGTGAAGAACACAAGTTTTTAGCTTTGAGGAAGGATTGAAGTCAAGGATTATCATCACTATTGGGGAAAATAGCACATTAACATCCAAAATTTTAGATTTTGGAAAAAGAAGAGAAGAAGCTTCTTTTATTCAATTTTTTGTGCTTTTCCTTCTTGTAATCTTTGTAAGATGGATTATTTATGTGTTGATGATGTTATGGAGACCATGAGTGATTGATTTAGTTTTAGGGATTGCTTTTGAACTATTTTGTTAAAACTCCTATTTTGTTGAATTGAATGAAAATGTCTTTAATGATTGTTGATTTTACTTGTTATCTTGCAACAAATTGAGAGAGTGAGTAAGATTATTTGTGTAGGATTGTATAACGAGAATTGGCAACCTATAAACTTCCAATCATCACGTCGATTAATTAGTTAGAAGAGAGATCTCGGTGAATTCAATTAATCACCCATATGATAGTTTAATAACTAATTAAATTGGTAGAGTCATTGGGTAGGTTGAGAGATTGTTCAATTGATTCCCTTTAAATTGATCAGGGACCATTAATTACACGTTGAAAGAGGGTAGCTAATATATTCGAAATTCTTAGGTGAGACACAATTCAATTAATAAAATAGGAGGGAGATAAAAGAGGGAAAAAGTAATCTCTAGTCTTTAGATTCTTAAATTCTGATTTTTCTGCATTTTGATATTATTCAGTATTCATTATTAGTCTTTTAATTTTAATTTAATTTTCCAAATTAATTGCATTAAACAATTTCATTTCTTAAACAAAGTTTTGATCTGAATTAAGTAGTGTCTGGGCATCAATCCTTATGGGATGGATATCTGCTTTGTAACTACAAGTCATGACTCGTACACTTACGATTTTTGAGCATAAAATAAGTAGTTTGTGTTACATTATTACACTCAAACAAGTTTTTGGCACCGTTGTCAGTGATTGATTGCTTAACATCTTGTTTAATTTAGATTACTTTGATTTAAGAGTTTTTGATACTTTTCCTTGTGTATTTGCAGGTGCATGAACACAAGGAGTACGCAAAGATCAACAGAATTTGGTAACAACGAACTATCCGATATCACAAGACACATCAAGACATCTTAGAATGAGGAATGAGACATCCAAAGAGCTAGATGCTGAGAAGAAATAGAAAATGAAAGAACTTTTGCGAATTTCAATGAGGCACAGTATGGTTGGGGAAGTACCGATCCTTATTAGAACATGTACACTCCAGGGTGGCAAAACCACCCAGATTTTTATTGGTCCAACAATGCAAGTACTCACATGGTACATTAAGACCTATTTGAATTTTAGCAAGATGAGTTCAATTCATGGGATTCCAAATTCGACAAAATCATAGATAAGCTAACAGAAATGGAAGGGAACCAGAAGAGGATGTTTTTCACTTAGGAGGAAAGTCAGAAGAGACTGGAAGAGAAGTTTGATCAAGTTTTTGAAAATCATGCCGCTTCTATTCACAAACTGGAGATTCAAATAAGATAGCTTTTCTGTGAATTTTGAAAGAGAAGTGTGGAAGACTCTCTGAGCAACATGGAATTATATCAACGAGAACAAAATGAGGCTATCACACTTAGAAATGAAGACAAATAAGAATAACTAGTGGAAGGCCAGGCTGAACCTTACCTTATAGAAGACCAAGAAATCAAGAAAGATGACAAAGAAAAGGATGAAAACCTCCCTATTATTCACCAATTCTTGATATACCGCATGGGAACATCTAAAATTCCTGGGTAGATGTTCATGAAAAGAACTCTATCTTTTGGATTGAAGATGATCAAGTGACATTCAACATAAATGATGTACTTAAGAATCTGAAGGAGAGTAGCTCATTCAGGAAAATTGATGTGTTTGAATCTTCTGAAGAACAAGAGGACCAAGAACAGATGATAACAAACATCGAGTTAAAGAAGCTATGAAAGCCTCCGTTTAGGAAGTGGAAAAAGCAGAGGAGACGAAGATGATTAAGGAAGAAAGAGAGCAACTCACCTTCATAGAGGACAAACTGTTGGATTCAATGGAAGATTCAAGGAGTTTTGTTATTCCCTGTTATGTTGATAGTTCACTTGAAAAAAACATTATTGAGCTTAATCAATTTTCATAATGTTATCCACATTGTCCTTTTTATTATTCTACAATTTGTAGCTTACTTATAGGCTACAAAACCAATGTTAAACGAAAAAGGTAGAAGTAAGCCATTTATAATTGATCCTGACTGAGTTTCCAAGGAAGAAGAGTCGAGCTACCATCGTTAAAAGAAGCACTGCACAAGAGGCAACCCATAGAATTCTACTTTCTTTTGATTATTTTGTTTATTTGTTTGTTTGATTCATTCAGTTAT
The DNA here is from genome assembly GCA_027123815.1 of Erythroxylum minutifolium. Classification (NCBI taxonomy): domain Eukaryota; kingdom Viridiplantae; phylum Streptophyta; class Magnoliopsida; order Malpighiales; family Erythroxylaceae; genus Erythroxylum; species Erythroxylum minutifolium. The sequence goes on along the minus strand of JAOTJB010292982.1, from coordinate 6,782 downwards.
GATTGTGTTTGAATTGAGTTTGATTAATGTTTAATTTAGTTTTTGTTTGAATTTCAACTTGTTTTCTTTTCGAAATTCTTGTTGATAATATTAATTTGATTTGTTTGTAGGTCTTGAGATCATGGAGAACTGATACTAAGATTGGAAGAAGGTTCAGAAGTGTGAGAATCACCCCATCACGTGATCGTGGGAAATCTCTCCAGAAACTTTCTGGAGCGATTATTGTGAGAAATCGCTCTAGAAACCACGAAAATCGCTTTAGAACGTTTCTAAAGAGAAATCCCACGATCGTGGGAATGGATTCCCACGATCGTGGGATTTCTCTCCACGAATTTTCCTACAATTATGGGAATTCCATCCGGAAGGAAATTTAAGTTTCGCTCCCTTTTTCTTCTTTCACCTATTCTTCAAAATTTCACTCATTCTCTCTCTAGCCCATGAAATTTTCTCCTCCCACTCTCTAAAACTCTTTATTTTCTTCTAGAATCTTGGTATTTTCTTAAACTCTTTTCATTAATCTTACAATCCTTTCCTCTTTTAATACATTAATCATTTAAAAACACAAGGATTTGGGTAAGATTTTGCTCTCTCTCTCTCTCTCTTAAAATCGAATTCTCTAATCTTTTTCTTAATTTTGCAGATTTTTTTCTCACAATAGCACCAAGGAAGATGATGGCTCAGAAACTGACTGAATCTACCGATGAATTATGCTATGAAGTCTCTGGCGAAGGTAAGTGAGATTTAGTGCAGCTTATCGTTCCCCCTTTCCAATTTATTCGGAAGAAAAAGGTACACATTTTTTCGACCTTAGGGATAGAGAACTAGTCACTCCTAAGTATTTTGATTTTGAATTGCTAAAAACCATAGGAGTGAGGCAAAAAATAGAGCAAGTAGTTGCAAACATAGGTTGGAATATGGTTCTTCAATATGACGTACCTATTCACCTTATGATGACTATAGAGTTTTTCACTATAATCCGATATAATCCTAAAATGGACGTTTTCTGGTTTAGGTTATTCGGTACAGTTTACAAATTGGATTATACTGTCATGCGTGGTCTTTTTGATTTGCCAAATACTAAAGTTTTAGATGATCACGTTGATTTTTATTTGGATGATTACTGGAAAACTTTGACTGGGGAAGAACAGTTTAACTCTAGGAATGCACTGAATTCTCTAATCTGTAGTGTCGAGTATTTACTTTTACACAAATTTATGTGCTTAACTATGTTCAATAAAACTGAAAGAAATAAATGCTCGACTAAAGAACTTTTCTTTTTGTGATGCATAGATCGAAAAGTTAAAATTAACATGCCTTTTAGAATCTTTTGACCAATAGTAAGTGTTGTTAATAAGAAGAGTTCATATTTTGGAATGTCCTATGTTGTTACTGCTTTAGCTTTGTTTTATAACTTTGATGTGGGCGATGTGCGCACAACGCCATATAATATGTTTGACATATCGTATTTGAGATGTTATGAGATTTTGGAGCTTCATTCTATGGAACTCCGAAATCCTCAGAAGAGTACTACATTGAGGAATAGGAGGGATGCCAATACAGCTGCTTCCCGACCCTCCATATCCTAAGCAATCCCAGAGCAAGAAAAAGAAGCAGCAGAGGCAGAACCAAGTGCACTAGTGAAGGTTGACCGATTTCAACAAATCCTTAACCAGATGGCCTCCAACCAATAAAAATGACATCCCAAATCAATTAGCTCGGCACTCAAATGCGACAAGTTCACAAGAAATAGTGCACCCTAAAGAAGAGGTTCCTCAATTTATGTCGAAGGAACAATTTTGAAGCTCTTTCGCCAACACCATCACCACCATCATCTCAATAAGCTTTTCTTACCTTTTTTCCTTTTAAATTGTGTCAATTTCTTTTGTTTGGTTTCATGTCATTTTCTTTTGTTTGGTTTGTGCCATTTTTGTTTGGTTTGATATCATTTGTTTGTTTCAATGCCTGTTGTTTGGTTTGAGGTCATTTTCTTATATTTAGTGGTTAACTTGTATATTGAGGACAATGTGATCTTTAAGTATGGGGGTAACATTGACTTTCTCAATTGCGTTGTTTGCATTTTGTTAAATAGGATGTATGTTTATTCATATCATGTGCTTTGTGTCAGCAACAGAACCACATTTGAATCATTCTAATAAATATTGCCATGAGATTCTATCATGCTAGTAGGAATTAGATTAAATGCATGTTTGAACTCATATTGGGCTACTTAAATAGAAAGTGAACCATATAGAGTGATAAAAAGTAATTGGCTACATAAGCTTAGTCACAAATTGACATTTGAGCAATGAGGTAGCGTAGAGATGCATAATGAGTTTTCATTTGAGCCAATGTGAGGATTGAGCCATATGACTCCTTCCATAGTCATTTTATTTCTTTATTAAGTGATACTTTCTTAGGTTATTACCTTCAGAACTTGCTTTAAATCGGTTTGAGTCTATTAGATGCATGTTTAATAGAGATGATTAAGGCTCTTCTTTGTGTTAACCCTTGGCTTAAATGACCTACCGTTTATTATTTCTTGCTACCCCTATTGAGCCTTAACCATTTTGTTTATTAAAAATACCCAAAAATTTTAAAATCCAAAATCCCATTAACCTACCCATTCACAAGCTTAGGAGAGTATTAAGTAATGTATTAGTTGGGATTGTTGTGAAAATTTTTTTTTCGAGATGAGTTAAAGATACTTCTTCTTTTGAATCATAGTGCATTTAGATGAGTTAAGGATACTTCTTCTTTTGAATCATAGTGCATTTAGTTGCTATTTTATTCATAGTTTCTTCCATGTAAAATGAAAAGAAAAAATGAAAACAATATGTTGAAAAGAAAAAGAAAAGAAAAGAAAAAGGAAGAACACTTGAGTAGCATTAATAAGTCTAGAGTAGTAGCATATTTACACTTGTATATCTTGGAATTATGTTTTGTTATACCTTTTACCTGCTTTTTACTTTACGACTGCTTGCATTAATTCTACCCACCTTAACCTCTACCATATTACAACCCTAAACAAATCCTTTTGATCTATTTATGTATGCAATCATTGTAGAGGAGAATTGGTGTATTAGCAAGCCTATGGTAATATAGTTTCCTATAAGGAGTTTGAGCGAAATACTAACCACCAAAAACTTGAGAGAAAAGAGTGAAATCGTGAGGAAAATTCATTTTACATCTATTCTTATCTTTGAGTAATGGTGTCATACGTTGAGTTTGCTTATGTACACTAATGATATATGTAGTAATTTGATATTTGAGTTGGCTAAAATTTGAGGGATTGTATGCTTTGATCTTTCTAAAAATGAAGTGATGGAATTGATTAGTTATGTTTATTTTGCTTGACGACAAGCAGAGATTTAAGTATGGAGAAGTTGATAGTTGTGCATTAGTGTGTGCTTTTCTAAGTATTTGGCACATGTTTCTTGCATAATAGTTTATTATTGTTGTATTTTAGGATTTATTTTGTATGTTTTCGTTTAGTTTGATCTTCATTGTTCTTCTTTTATGTTTGATGTTAATTTAGGGTAAGAATTGATTATTTTTATGTATGAATGAAGATTTAGTAACTTTGCGATTGAGCTAAAGACCAAAAGAGAAGAAGAGAAGAGGAAGGATTATGATGTAAGAACCTACGATTGTTGGATGACTACTTCGAGAACATATGCAGGGTTCACTTAATTTTGAGGTTTTCTAGACTATATAAGATAATAAACCCCTATGGATGAAGGAGGAGGTGAGACCTTTGGGTAGAATAGCCTCCTTGAGCGAAAAATCCAGATTTGGAGTCTTAAGAAAGGTGGAGATTCAAGGATTATCAATCACAATTGGGAGAAGAGCTTACCAACACCGAAATTTCTAGATTTTTGGCAGAGAAGAGGAGGGTTTTTTTAATTTAATTTTCAGTTGTTTTATCTCTTTTAGTCATTGTATGATGAAATATTCAATTGTTGGGAATGTTATAGACACCATGAGTGGTTGATTTATTTTTAGGGATTACTTTTGAATTATCTTGTTAAACTCTTATTTTATTAATTTGAATGAAAGATGTCTTTGATGAATGTTGAATACATTTATACTTTGCAATAGATCAAGAGATTGAGTAAGGTAATCTATGTAGGATCGTACAATAAGAGTTAGCATTCTATAGACCTACATTCATCACGTTAATTGATTAATTGAAAGAGAGATCTTGGCTAATTTAATTAATCACCTATACGATAACTTAATAACTAGTTAAATTGGTGGGGTGATTTGGTAGATTGAGAGATTGCTTAATCATCTTCATTTAATTTGAATAGGGACAATTAATTACACCTTGAGAGAGGGTAGTTAATAATTTGGACATCTTAGGTGAGACATAATTTAATTAATAAAATAAGAGGGAGACAAGATAGGAAAAAAGTGATCTCTAGTTGTTAAAATCTTGAATTCCAATTTTCTACATTTTGGTATTATCTAGTGTTCATCGTTAATCATTTAATTTGAATTTAATTTTCCAGTTTATTTCTATAAAATAATTTCGAGTCTTAAACAAATATTGATTTGAATTAAATGATGCCTGAGCACAATCTTTGTGGGATTGATATTCGTTTTTCAGCTACAAGTCACGACCCATATACTTGCAATTTTTTGAGCGTAAAACTAGTAGACTATTTTGTAATCAACAATAGAGATGAAGAAATATAGTGTGTAGGGAAGGTTTGAGCACCAAACAAGATGGAAACACAAGTAGGATGCTCAATTGGAAGGATATAAGAGAATTGTATCACATGTAATAAACATCAAGAAACCCTTGCTTGACATGCAAAGAAATTCTCCCTCTAACTCCTTCTAAATGTCTAGAATATTTGTGGACTCCCTAGATACTAATCTTAATGTTTAAGTGATAAGAAGTCATTTATATATGTTGCTGGACTTAGTGGGTCACGATTGTGACTTAGTTAGTCACTATTGTGACTCCTCTTTGGACATCCATGCAACATTTGCTTCATCCATTCCTTTTTAACATTTCTTACCATGATCATATCGCGATATTATCTCGAAACATTCCCTCAATCTCCTCAGCATGTGACCTTTAAGTTCCTAATTTTTGGCTGCTTAAATTATCATTTAATCCTAGCAATTCACAAATGGTTTCATGACACCAATTTATAAAAAAGTAAGTGGATTGACATACGAACTCTTTAATAGTCAGTTATCTAATTACGAACCTTTCCATAGGCAATTACTATGAAATTTGTCCTTTCACCATTCTATACCCCACTGAGCTCAGAGTATGAGCTATGTATCAACTCCCACTAAACTGACTACGTCACATATAGTCCAAGTGATATTAGTTATCGTCCTAGGGATCTCATTACTCTTTATGTCATTGAAGACTTTGTTCATGAAACATCTTCTCTGGGCAGAGATTCCTGAGTAATGACCTTAATAAGAGGCCATAGGTATCATCTCCTTCTATCAAGAGTGGTGAATCCTTTATTGGATACCCAATTACTTTAGATTACTAATAGTTGTACCTAATCACCACCCTATGAGTGACCTCGTCTTGAGGCAATAAGGAATGGTGTCAAAGCACAGGATCAGTATCTAAGATATCTTTGAGTACCTCAAGTTTAAGGATATTTGCACTATTGTTATGATGAGATTAATCACTGACATTTGATAGATCATCTATATGATAATCTCATAACAGGTCATCTGATGTACTTATTACTCTTAGTAAGCATCCACAAGTTAACTCTAATCATCTGATGCTTATAGTTTATGAGATCCACTACTTGATTAAATCAATGAGTATAACATGCGCTAGTCTATCAAGATTAACAATGTCCTATCTCATAATCTTATGACTAAGGATAATTTAGATACTAATATAATTGCACATGATAGGAATCTCACTATCATAATCTCATCATGATTTCCTTCATGCTATGTTTTGTATCATAGACTTCATTAATTCGATTTAAGAATGACATCAATTCATAAATAAATGAACATCAAATTAATGAAAATTGCATTTCACTTTATTAATCAAAATAAAATTTGTATAAAAATGTTAGAGGCGATTGCCTATAGAACACTACTCTAACAAAATTTAAGTTAAATACTGAAGTACCTATTGCATAGTGAGTTATAGAGACTCTTTAACCTTTGATAGCTCCTCAGAAATAATTGTTGTATAGAATTAGAGGGAATGTCAACAGAAATGTCTAAGAAGCTCAAATCAAAGACTTATTCTAAAGATGCCACTATCGTCTAGACATCTCCCATTTATAAGACGTGGGAGACTTTGTTAAGAGTTTGGCAAATTTTTGTAAATACTAAAAAAACTTACTGCTTTACCTCTAAAGATGTAACTTAAGAAATCTTTGGCTCAGGGTAACTTTTGGATTTTCCATATTCTGACTCAAAGGAATGGGAGGGGGTGAAAGGTCTAATAAAGGGTCATCTGTGGAAAAAAAAAGAAAGAATTCATTGAGGAAATAAAAATAAAAGAAGTCAGGAAGAGTAAGATAATATCACTAATTTCCTTTATGATCTTCTCACATGTGGAAGAAATCTCTTCTATAGGGCTAATGTCTTCAGTCACAAGTTTCATAGTTTCAATATCTTCAAATAAATTGGTTATGGTTGACTTTCTAGCAAATTTCTTTGGAATTAATGTTTTGGCCTTTTTAGGGCTTAAAGTAGATGAAGAGTTTTCTTTGAGTTTTCTCTTGATGATAAGATTTGAAGCTGCTTCCTTATGAAAAGTAGTCTTACCTTCT